>OMNW01012142.1:0-32179 GCA_900303245.1 Selene dorsalis | reverse complement strand
TTCACCTTCGCATCATTTTCCAGCACACTCACCAAAGTCAGCCAGTTTGAGCTCTCCGGTGTCACTGATGAGCAGGTTTTGTGGTTTCAGGTCGCGGTGAAGGATGTATCTCTGGTGGATGTAGGACAGGCCTCTGAGCAGCTGGAACAGGAACAGCTGGAAAACACAAGTAAACAGAGGGTACTTCTTCATGCACCATGTTTGCATTAAAGCTCTATACAGTATAAAGGTAGACGTTTGTGTTAAAGCTCCATACAGTATGAAGGTAGACGTTTGTATTAAAGCTCCATATGGTATAAAGGTAGATGTTTGTATTAAAGCTCCATACGGTATAAAGGTAGACGTTTGTATTAAAGCTCCATACGGTACAAAGGTAGACGTTTGTATTAAAGCTCCATACGGTACAAAGGTAGACGTTTGTGTTAAAGCTCCATGTGGTATAAAGGTAGACGTTTGTATTAAAGCTCCATACAGCATAAGGGTAGAGGTTTGTGTTAAAGGAGAAGTTCCGTTTTTTGCAACCTGGACCTTATTTCTAGCATAAAATACATAAATTTACTCACCCATACAATTTTGGTGTAACTTGGAGTCCTTCAGATGATATTTAGATCCATTCCAGATCCACGTATATCCATATAATGGGAGTGATCAGGGCATTGTCAATGCAGCCTCTAAATAAGGCATTATCTGCCATGAGACTTGTTCATGTCACCAATACTTTGTAGTGAATCGGCAGTACTATTCCCCTAGGAGTTTGGAGTTGCCTTGTTATTGTCACCGGTTACACAGGTTTTTACTAACCTAACCAAAGACGGTAAATTTAGTGTCTTTGACCTACTTCGATGACGTCACTGCCGTGCGCCACCACAGCACAGCTCATTCACTCCATGGACAATTTGGAAATACGAAAAAACAAACCATGTTATTAGCAGTAGCAAGTTCCATGTAGCCGACCGTGGCAGAGCATGGAGTGAATGAGCCGTGCTGTGGTGGCGCACACCAGTGACGTCATTGAAGTAGTTAGCATAGACTGTATGGTAGTTAGGTTAGGCCAGTAGGTTACTCCAGCCCGACCTTTAACATAACCCTATGTTAAAAAACATGGCAAACACATTTATACTAGAACAATATTCCTTTGATGACCAATCCATTTCTGTCTGGAAGATGAAATAGCACAGGTCTATAATGTTGGGAGGTGTGGGGAAACCTGTTAATCACTAAAGAAGGATTGTGACTTGACCCAAGTCATGAACAGCCATGAAGCCCACATTATTTACAAACAGCTTTAAGAAATGTTGTCTCCAGCACAACAGAGCATACGAACTGAAATCAATACTGAACCATGAATCAAAAACATCCCCTCCATTCTCTCCATTCAAACTATTGAACAGTGATCAAACAGATGAGATGACAGCACACGTCTGATTTCACAGCTGACTTCCTGGGAGCTACTACATCGACCAGTCAGAGTCAGAAATAAATTAAACTGTCTGCTCTTGTTCCAGTTTATAAAAAGTGGCTTATGATGGATTGGATCAACAAGCGCCTAATGCAGAAATGTGTGTGAGGATCTGTTAGAGTTGGGTGGGTGGAGACGATGTCTCCTGTTCATTAAGGGTGAAGGGTGGTGAATCAATGGTATGGGGCAGGAGGAGCAGGGGAGGACCGCTGACAGGGGGAGGGCAGGCAAAAGTTAAAATCACTGATCTTTGATCCAAAAGGGAAAACACACATTTTCATTCCTCACCAAATAATTTATTTCTGTGGAAAGCTGTTGTTCTGTTGTGGTGAAGATCTTAGGAATATTGAAAACGTATTACTTATTTATCATTCAGGGAGGGCAGAACATTGTTTGTAAACCTTCATACAACAATAGTTGGTGGCGTCATTAAGTTGAGGTGTGTAGGGCAAGCGCAGGGTTCGGTCGATGTTCTAACCCTAACCCTAACCCCATCAAAAAGGCCAAAATTCAGCCAAATCCAAAATCGAATCCTGAATATGGTTAAATGAATAGTCAGGAAAAATTTCATCAGTCAAACTAGAGAAGAAACACAGGTGATGAATGCAGATAATGATGATCTGTGGAACTGGCTGAGTCAACTGCAAAATAGTAGAGCAACCAACAGCTTAAGAAGTTAATGGAAATTGGTGGAGACTAAACAAGAGGTAAAAAGAGAGTGAACTACAACTGACCAGTGGAATAAAATGAATGATAATGCAGCTTTATATTTACATTTTGGTAAGTTGTTTTTTTTTGTTTGTTTTTTTTAACAAATAGACTGCTGTTAAACACAACTACCATGATATTATACATTTAATATGAAGCTAAAACAGCGTTCAGTTCAGTTCACTTTATTGTCCCCCAGGGGAATTAGTTGTGCAGCAGTATTAAAGACTAACATACAGAAATGATAGTTACAGTAAGGCAGTGACTTCAATGATGTCACTGCCGTGCACCACCGCAGTGCAGCTCATTCACTCCGTGCTCTGGCTCTGGAAGCTGAACTTAGTCCAACTAGTCATTTTGTTTGGACAATTTGGAAATACAAAACCAACGGAACCATGTTATTAGCAGTAGCAAATACCGTGTAGACGACCGTTGTAGAGCACGGACTGAATGAGCCGTGCTGCGGTGGCACACGGCAGTGACGTCATCGAAGTCGAAGTTCGGTGAAAAGCCGTGTAAAAAACCCCGGATGACAATAACAAAGCAACTCCGAGCCGCTTCGAACTCACAGGGGAATAGTACTGGTTATTCATAACAAAATATTGGTGACGAGTTTCGCAGCAGGTAATGGTTTATTTAGAGGCTGCATCGTCGATGCCCCATCACTCCCATTATATAGATATACGCAGATCTCAAATGGATCTAAATATCGCCCGAAGGACTCCAAGTTACACCAAAATTGTATGGGTGAGTAAATAAATGTATTTTATGCTAGAAATAAGGTCCAGGTTGCAAAAAACGCAATTTCTCTTTTAATAAACAACTACAAATATCATGAATATTAAATAACAATATTATATTATTTTTAGTTTTTATTCTTTGTGATAGACTTACACCTCAATTTTGTTGCACTTGTGCAATGACAATAACGATATTCTGATTTTATAGTGTACCCCGCCCTACATCAGCTGGGACTACAGCAGCGTCACCTTCCTCAGTGAACCTCAGTGTGACTTTGATTGGCTTTTTTACTTTTGGATGAGAACCGCCATTCCATTCCATTGTGTCACTCTACTTTTGCTCAAATCACTTCACTACTCCTCATCTAGTATGCATTGCACTCATGTTATCCAATGTGCTGACACCTTACGCAAAATCCTCTCAGCCTATGAATAACAAGAAGTATATAATTAACAATGTATATGAAATTGCAGTTCAGTGTTTCACTTGAAAAACCTACAGATCATTTAAAGTAAGAACAATAGTTGAGTCTAGAGGCCTTCACTGACAAATATAATAACTGCAACACTCATGAAAATGCATCGATGTACTTTTTGCTGACAAGTCAGATGAATAAAGATTAAAATGCATTTAAATTTGCATTTTTACAGCCAATTATTTTACTGCTGAACTCAAGCACAGTCCCTCAAACCTGCCTGCAACCCATGAACCCAAACTGCATCCACTAAACAAATTCAGTTGTTAATATATGCACTCTCCACAGACTGTGTCTGCGGCTGCTGGAACAAGCTTCAACAACAGAATCCTAAAACGTGCCCGCAGTCAGAGCTGCATTAAACTTGTTTTGTTTGGTTTCTCCTTGACGTGTCAATCAACAAATAATGAAGCAAATATGATGCTGCATTGACTTTTACGCCAGCTCCAGAATGCCTCTCTCGCCTCACTGACAACAGAGTCTTGGCCAATTAAGCTGATTGAAGTGCTGTGGAGTCCAATCAGGGACGGGCCTTGTCTGGCATCTGAAGTCACTGGGTCAACGGTTCACTATTCCCCCTCTCAGTGGGCGAGAGATGAACTACGGTGCAGGAAATTAGCATGGGAAACAAGTGTTTACTCATGTATATCAAACAAACCTCTGAAAAGCCCTTGTGCTGTAAGAAGTGCAACTGCACGGTAAAAAGGAAAAACATCCCTTTTCTTCTCCTCACTGAGCTCTTAAATTCAGACATCAACCTTTTTCTTTTTCTGTTTGACTTTAGATGAAAACGTCTCAGAGCCAATTGCATTCTAATACGATAGAAAACTAAAAGTGAAGTGCTGGTCACTGACAGTTTTCACAATAATAATAGTAATAGTAATAAAACTGTTTGTTTTTTTTACCAGGTTTCAAACGTCCTGCCCAAAATTGGCCAGATCAACACACATAACACAGAGGTTTACACAAGTCAGTCAGACAGACTGACAGAGCATGGTCAGTGGTGGACATTTGGCTTGGTGAGACGTTGGACATCTGCTTACCAGACAAACTCACTCAACTATAATAAGTGACTGTGGGATGTCCATCTGGTTAAATGTATTGAAAAAACCCTGTCATTGTGTGAGGAGTGAACTGGAAAATACAGACACTACAAAATGCCAGAGACAAAGGGAAGACCACAGACCTCCTGCAAGAACAGTGTCAAACAAACATCACACACCAGAGACATTTCCTAGTAAATTATCTGCATCTGCCACAAAGTTGAACAGATTTATCCCTGGGCCACGAAGAAGAAAGAGTCAACTACAGAGCTGGTCAGTCTGACTGACTAAGGCGCTCCAGCCAAACAGCTCAACTCCTTGCTGTGAGGCGACAGTGTTAATTAGTGTACCACTGTGTCGCCCACAGCAGAAATATGGGAAGTAGCCTAATTTAATTTACTACCATTACAAGCGTGGAACCCATAGTCGATAAAATACATCATTGATAAAGATCTGAAACATACATAAGGGCAGTTCTCGGAAAAACCTTAACCCTAACCCTTAAAAAAAAATATCTAAAAGATGAAGATGGCCCTGAGGCAGCAGGAACATCACTGCCTGGTGCCATAAAGACGAAACAGCTGTTCCATACCTCCACTTTAAACATGGGCAGCCCTCTTTAATGATCAGTGAACTGATCTACATTGGAAAATTAATGAAGTTTCCCATTAATGTTGAACTTCACTTCATCATTAGTCATTAGCTGACTAAAAGAATTTTAAGCTTCATTACTGGACGTTTCCTGCTGCAATGCGCTCTGGGACTTGGCTCCTCTTCTACAGTTCTTAAGTATACAGTGCTGTACTTTTGACTTCTTGTACTTTTTTCAGTACAGCATCTCAGTGTTTTTACTTCAATGGGGGGATTTATTGTCCATCTAACTGGTGGAAAATGTCCAAAATAAAGAACCCTGCTAAACTAAAACACACTCCTGGATTCAGAAGACATGACGTACTACATGTTCTGCTCACCTAAACCTGTCTAATGTGAATGTAAAGCTCACACTGAAGAGAGAAACAGAATCTGTAGAATGTATAGCGAGACCGTCTGTGTTGTGTTATTGTAGAGTGTGTCTGTGTGTGTGCGAGTCTCTGTAATCATGATGCATTATTAGCTCATAATGGCAGGAAAAATAAGCAGCACGGTCCCATTTAAATCAGCCATTAACATGATCTATCACCTCTGGGGTGACCCTGCTGCCTACTGCCTGCTGTTTCATCAGCGCACCAATAACCACTCCACTAATGATGAAATACACACTGCCATCATCCTCACAGCTAACAGGCCTCTCTATCAAGATAAGCACTGTATAAAAATGTTTGGATTAGATTGGTTCTGTGTTCAACGTACTGGAGTCTGAAGCCTTTGTCTGATGTTCAATGAACAGCAGAGCATGAAGCAACGTATCAAAGTGACAACAGCAGACTGTGGTTATGTATAGTATGAACTGTATGTATAGTAGTCTCACTGAGGACAAAAACAAAGAAAAACACAGAGAGTTAGTACAGAGCATAAGAGAAAAACAAATACATTGGCTCTAATGTGATGTTAATATGAGAGATGCTGAGCTAACAAGCCTGGAGCAGTTCAGGAGTGAAGACTGACTAATCTGGGACAGAACAAAACAAGATCAATAGTCCGGAGCATCACTGATGGCAATACAAAAGTGGTGACAGAGAAAACTAACACTACGAAAAACCTTTCTTTTACTAGCGGACGTGTGATTGTCATGTTTATCCACTTGGAAACACACACTCAGGAATCAGAGGCAGGAAAGGGATTTTCAATGTAATACATTGTTTAAAAAAATGAACATGGACAAAAGTACTGGGACATTGAACTTCATATTATTAAGATCAGGACTCACTGAGGGCCACCAGAACTGCATGTTTTTCTCTCAGCTGTTTTTAGGTTTCTTTTTTGCACTGCTGGTCTGAACCTAAAATACCAGAAGCTGAACTTGATTAAAGAAATCCAACTTTCTCCAAACAACTAATTGAAATATCACTGCTTTAAAAGCATGTGGTGTGAAGGGTCTTTTCACAAGATCCTAGTGTGTCTTTCTCTTACCAGATGACAGTCTAAAGCCATGCAGGTTTGATGACAGGGCATTTTTGTTCACGTTTGCATTGTGAAAAGGATTTGGTTATTTGTCTCTGTCAACTCTCTCCATCACCATCTGTTAGATCCAGGCTGGATCCTTGATACTGACACTGATGACCAAAGTGCTATCAGGAGCTTCCCTTGTAATGTGATTGTGAGAGCAAATGCCGCCTGTTCTCTGGCATATAGACATGGTTTGTAGGTGTCAGGTTCTCATTGATCTATGGAGATGTCACTGAGACAGGGCCCTTCAGCTGAATGGACACATCATCTAATAAGAAGAGCACTTGAGCTGCGATCTGGATGAGGTCATACTCACTCGTGTTCAATTAGAGCGCTGCTGCTAACAAACTGCAGTCAAGTGCATGAAGGGTGAGGAAGTTAACAGCACTGCACAATGAGACTCCTCCATTAGATTCTACTTTTTGGTTATCTGGATCATCACGCAGCAGGAACATAGAGACAGTCACGCACACATGCACACACACACACACACAGCTCTCTGTTACTTGACCAATAATCATATTAGCAGAGAGTGTTAATGTGATCACGAACCAGCAGAGCCACTAACAGCTTTTATGTTGCTGATTAGTAAATAGGAGGATCGTTGACTGACTGCACAGTCAGTCAGATAATACACTGATGACAGTGGATGCTGCTCATGTTCACATCAATAACTAATGTAACTCCAAAAAAGTACATTTTATTCTCTCAGAGCATGTGCTGTCATATCACAGACCATCTGATGTTTTTCTATAGTCATCATATGAAGATGAATGCAGGAACTTATTTAATTATACACAGAATATCCATGTGTTGAATATCTGATGATATTTGATGGCTTTGTGTGATATAAAATGTATGTTTGTGTGACACTGTCTTGTAATTTCCTTTTTTTAATTGTTTATTAAAATGAGAACTGATATTTTGCCTAATTGTAAATCAAGAGAAGGGTTCCCAGAAATAAAAGTAATTACTGATTTCTTGGTCACTGTTGTTACATCAAAGAAACAAAATTTACTTTCAAGAAAAATGTGATTCAGATGGCAATTTTAGCACAACATAAAAAAAAGATTAAGATTAAAGATATGAGATTATTTCATATCTTAAGTCAAACAACCATCACAGCATGGGAAACTTAAAACTACGCAAACAACGCAAAACCTGTCCTGAAATCTGAGACACACACACAGTTGCTCCAATGACATTTGAGAGTTTTGAGAGTTTCAAACACATGTGTTGTATGTGTGATATATACACCTGTGTCTCTGGAAAACTGAAGCAACTTTCAAATCAATCTGGAGAACATGGATCTCCAGCAGATGGAACTAGCTGGTTTGTCTGATGGTAGAGGGAAGCACCAGTCATCCACAGAGAGTTATTATGCTGACAATAATTTGCAATCACAACAAAAAAGTCACGAAAAAATGTGGGTAATTGCATCATAATCTATTCATACAATAACCTTCTAATAACAGAAAGTTTGATCCCCTACTTCCAAACATCAACAAACATCTGTATTGCATGCAAACTGTATAAGGAATACTGACTGTATACAGAATAGAGTGTATAAGGAATACTGAGTGACTGTATAAAGAATACAGACTATGTAAGAAATACTGACAACCCTTCCTTCTAACAAACACAATAACAAAGCACAGTTCAATGTCAGTAACCATAACCAGAGGTGATTTCAACTTCTCAACAGGAAGATTATCCCATTCCAGAATGAATCTAATAAAGAGAACCCTGATGACTTTGGTACTGCCTGGTCATAGCTGCAGGCTTGAACATTTAACTGCAGGAGAACACTCAGACTTTTCTCCCCAGCATTAATCACTCACACATCCACTTCTTTCACTCCAAATATCCTCCACACTAAATTGAACTCAGTCATAATCTGCAATCATTTATCTATATCCATTTGCCCTGAAGATACAATTATCTACATTCAGCACCCCGTGGAGCTATAATACTCCATTACCTTCAGATCCTCGGTTGAGCTTCATCAGATAGGACAGAAATTCAATTTTAGAAATCCAAATTCCTCTCCAACACTTCTCTGGAAACAGACAGAATGACTAATAAAAGGAAAATTATTTTGTTTTCCCACATGAGAAAAAGTCATTTAGGAAACAGAATAAAAAGAATGGAAAGATAACTATGCAAACAACTCCATGGAGTTCACCAAGAATCAATAATAGACCAATAAATTCCTACCAAATAGTATCCTGACAAAGATGTTAATGTGTCCTCCAACAGCTAAGATGTAAAAACAAGCAAGGTAGCAAACCAGAGGAATCACTCAGAACAGTCAGGAATTTAGCAGAAATGCCTCCTTTTCCAATTGTTTTAAAGTAACCTACAGGACACCCCCCTGAGATTAAGCCCTACCCAACTGCTTTTATCGCACATCTTCAAGGATCAAGTACATCTTCCTGCTCCATAGCACTCCTAGGCAAATCTCCTAAATGATAAAGCAGATTCCTCCAGCACAACCAAACCTTATTTTCTTTAGGATGGTGGCCAATTATTAAAGACAAAGCTATATTCCCTCCAGATGAACTGTGCTGCAATGAAAGTATTATCAAACCTGGGCTAAAACCCCAGGAACCTCTAGCTACTGTTAGACCATAAGCACTAGAAACGATACTTCTTCCCAAACAAAGGAAGTCATTCAACTCTACATTAAATTAATATTTCACAAAATGACAAAGCAAGGACACTCATACTTTCCTTTTCTCTGTTTTCCAAAAGCGAGGAGAGTTGTTCATTCACTGGATTAAATGCAGTGTAAGACACCAACTGTCATATATAGAGGAACTAACGTTGCTACAGTAACATAGAATGTTTCCAGTTAAGTGCTTGTTGCCCTTGGTTACCGGACGCTTTCTTATGCCGGTTCGTTTATGTTTTGTGCACTCATCAATAAACCTAACTATTGAGGAATAAGCTGACCCTCGATCATTTTACACCAACAACCACTGTTGTTTGTGTTCAGAAATCAGGTCACAAAGGTTGACACTGCGGGATGCTCCCTCAGCCTGCAGTGAACCTGCCTTCCAACAAAATCCTAACATAAAAACATTTGTAAAAAAGAACACAAAATGCATACTGTATCTGTTCTGATGATATTTTTTGAGATTCAAATAAGTAATCAACCTAACCTGTGACTTTTAAACAATTAAATACCAGAATTGTGTCATAACATACACATGATAAAATAGTGATGGCCTCACTATCCTTTAAGTATACAGGAACAGCTGCATTTTGTTCTGTTGGCCAATGCCCACTGAGCTCAGACAGAAATAACTAAATACTAAACTAGAAATGCCACAGTCAGTTTGATGGATTAACACAACCACTGTGTTAATGTCATGTAGTTCAGTGCAGCAGGAACAAAGCCACAGGGCCTGAAGTAACATTATAAATCACAACCAACAAGTACTAAAGTCTGCAGGAGGCTAGCAACACCTCACCCTACTCTCTCTAAATAATCCTCAATTATTCATGTGAATCACAATTAGGCTGCTGTCAGGCAGCAGGAAAAACACACATTACTTAGTGTAAATCCTCAGTGGCAAAAAGGTAGAAGCTGTTAGAAAACAGATGTAGCCTGAGCTGCTAACTTCCTGCATGACAGATCATACAGACACCTCCAACACCAGCACACAGCCTCATTCACTCCATCACTGCCTTTCCCTACCTTTTCATGTGTCTTGCCAGAAGTAGTTACAGAGGAGAAGAATGAGCAGCTTCACCAACACACTCTAACTTTAACACTACGTTGGCCCTAAGAGCTGAACTTGCGTCAATGTCAGAACACACCATATGTCCCACTTAACATCAGCTACAGTAAGTAAGCTTTCATATTGGTTTCATAATGTTCTTTAGCGAAACTGACCTTTTTTGATAATAAACTAAGACTAACAGTAATAATGGTCATTAACACCACTGTCACTATGTCCCGTGTGTTGGATGCATTTGGGTGAAGTTTTTCTCCCAGACCTGACAGTCCTGCCTCCTTCACTCTGCTCTGACCACGGCAGGATGCTCCTGCGACAGACAGCTGTCGCAGCTGGATGACAGAGCTCTTACTACATCACATCATACAATAATGTACAGTTCCAAAATATATATCCACAAATTTTAATTTTTATGTGTCAAAATTTCCATGCATTGTGAAGTTGTGTGTGGATACATTTTGTTGTTGTCAGTTAATGTGACGTGTTGATGTGTCTGTTACACAGTGTCAGATTCATCATCAGAAGCAGAACTGTCTGTAAAGGGTCAGCAGTTCTAAACTAGTGCAAAGTTCACCTTTCTACCAAACTATGTTTCTCCAATACACAGTATTAAAGCTTTGGATTAGTTTGTATTAGGAAGCTTTCTCTGTGCTAACAGTCAGTGCGCAGTTGTTTTGATGTTTGCACAGAGAAATGCATTTCATTTCATTATTTAAATAAAAACTGACATGATGTTTTGTATATTAGTCCACACACAAACACACACACACACACACACACACACACACGCACACACACACACACACACAAACACACAAACACACACACACACACACGCACACACACACACAGACACACTTTTCCTAGTAACTTTCAGTGACAGGAATAGGAGATAATATGAAAATTCACCACACAGGCTATACAGTATCATGTTACTTTTCAACTTGAAGTGCCTGGCAGCTAGCTAGCTTGCATTTGTCTGACATTATCAGTGTTTCGACAGGTCTTGCAGGTCCATGTCCACCACAGTCCATCTACCTTTGTGGAGTTAAAGCTTGTTTTTTCTGTTGTTTCTGTGACATTTGTCACTTATCCCGACCTGACATTTGGTGGACTGTGATTGGTTGCTGCCCCCTGCTGTGAGGCCAGGAACACACTGGATGAGTTGCGTGTGCATCATAACTGTAGAATATCATGGATTTCATCCATGTTAATGGATTAGAGTGGACACGCTGGCTGTGTGACACACTTGTGAAACGCTTGTCTGTTGCCTCATGGCAGTGTCACATGAACTACAAATTCAGAATCTTATGTTTTCTTGGGGTTTTTTCCCCATGTGCAGAAGACATAGACAGAGGTGTGTAGAAGTCATGTTCACGTCCTTCCAGCATCATTACATAAAAGTGACATCTTCTAGTTTCTGTGTCTAGGCTGCATCTGTGGATGATACAGCCATGTAGAAACACATTGCTGTTCATGTGCTCCTGATGAAGACATCTCTCATAATTTACGGAGAATATCATTAGCCTGAGGGCAGCATGGTTAAAGACACTGTACCTTCACATTGTCTGGATGGAGCCCTCCAGGGTGTTTGTCCATATACTGGCACAGGTCGGTGTGCTGTAGAAGAAAGGCAAAACAGCAACATTTTAACCCAGTCCAATGAGAATGTCTTAAACCTTTGATAAATTGTGGAAAATCAAAAAGCATTTATCCTGATGTTATGGTGGTTCAGGATCCTTTCTTTGATGTGTGAGGGGAAACTGTCAATAACTGGACAAATGAGCTGCCCTTTGCAGACAGAAAGAAAGTGCTGATCTTCCATGATGGTAACTGGTTTATTTGAGAGTGGCATGCACAGTAACACAGTGTCTCTGAAACAACACTGATATTCATTCATGACCCTGTTTCAGTCTCTGTGTTTTGATGTTCTCCTCTACCTCTCTGCTGAATATTTCATGGTGTTTTCCCTTTGTCTCTGTATTTCATATTTTTCTACTCAGACTTCATCAGTTTTGAGTGGGTGGTGAGAAAAGTCTTCTTTACGTAAAACAGCAGACTAAATCAATATCAAACCAGTGGTCTACAACATGTTGGCACAGTTTGTGTGAGCATTTTAACATGTACAAAACAAGTAGATCTCCTTTGAAAGCTGGGTCTTTGACATGCAATATACCCACCAACAGGGGGCATCACACCATCTCATTAAATGCATTATTAATGGAAAGCTGAGTCAGCTGGTGCTGGAGGAGGGATCTGGCCTCTCTCGGCACTTCAGGATCAGAGATTGACCTGAATATAAATGTGACCATCAGAAGGTGATGATAAATATGCAGAGTGAACACAGGGGAGCTGGACTGTTCTCAACCTGTCAGTGATCTGTATCTTCTAATATTAAGTGTTGACAATGTTCTTGATGAAGTCTTTCAGGCCAACTGTTTTGACTTTCAGTGGTGTCAGTAGGTTTTGGAAAATCAATCTCTTCATGGAAAACATGGAAGCCAGCACTGTGAAGTGTGGACTAGTCTTGAGCTGTTTTTTTTGTTTTTTTTAATTATCAAGAGAGGATAGCTTGTCTTTTTTTAAAGGTAGTAATCATCATGTTTCATATGTACCCTCAGGTCTCACTTCAAGTACTCAAACCTGCAGTTCCTATCCTGACCACTAGAGTTTCTCTGACAGTGAGTAAAGTCTCCATAGACTCCCATGTTAAAACATCCAGCTTTACAGAGGAATTTAACACGTGTCAGCCTGGTACAGAAACAGTTTGGTCTCTGAGGTGCTGTCAAGGTGCTGTCTGGTGTTGATGCCAACTGATGGATTTTTCTTACTAATAACTTCCAAATGATATGGCTTGTTGTGACTAGGATAATGACTAGAAAATGACAAAACTAGTATTCTTTTATTATTGTATTTATGTTAGCATTAATTAGCAGTTATCTGTGTCTGTGCTAACCAAACCTAGCCTTTTAGCTGAGCTTGTTAATTAGCCAATAAAATAGGTTAGCCTTCAGACGCCCAGCTGTACTAACAATGCTGATGGAAGTGCAGGCTTGTTGTAGGTATTAAACTGACATTCATTAGGAGCTCAACTCATTTTTGGATTCAGTTTAGTGAGGTCAGGACCTGCCAAAATAGCAAAAGCAAAGCAGCTTCAGACCTGTTCTTAACAAACCTGAGGGTGATGGTCTTTATTTTCTATACAGTCAGCTTCAGTACACCTTGATCGGTTCTGACTTTGCTGACTGCCTGAGCTGAGCTTCCTTAAAGGACAGAAATACATCAACAGAAAGTCCTTGGGGTTGTTTATGGCCACAGTGTCTGACAGGATATTGTGGAAACTAAAATTGTGACCTTCCAAAAACATGGCGACCTGGCTTCATGTTGTGGCTGCAGACACAGCAGCCAACAGTGTGCATGGCTACCGTCCTACAGTAACAAACAGTGGAAAAAGCCTTGGCTGCTTTAACATTCTTCACGTACCCTATAAACAAGTGTATGGCAGTTTAACTGTCCACAGCTCATGTTTCTGTGTGCCAGGCATTAAAAAGTGAAACTCAATCAGTGAGCACACACCGAGGTCAAATCAATCAGACTGAAGACCTCTGTTTTCCTTTTGAAGCTGTGCTTTCTGTTCCTTGTGACCAAACACTAAAACAGATTCAGCCTAATTCTGGACCTTTCTGCTCCACCCACACTTGGTCCAGATCTGAGTGTACCAGTGTGCAGACTCACCACATATTCAAAGACCAGAGTCAGGGTTTCCTTGGTGTGAATGATGTCATGGAGGAGCACAATGTTGGCGTGCTTCAGGCCTTTAAGAAGAGATGCTGCAGACACACAACAGGGACACAGTCAGAGATACTGACATACCAGAGTGCTGTGATCTACACCTTCATTATCTGCATCATTAGAATTCAACGCAGGCTCTCGACAAGCCCCACCACATACAGCGGGATTACAAGAACATCGAAACAGACAGAGAAAATAGAGGCTGGATTTCCTTCTGCAAGTTCTCACACTAATTTGTCAACATGTTCATGATGAAACACATTGTTAAGAAGTAGAGCAGAAAGATGACGTCTTGGGAAGATGATCAGGTCACTTATTACTTAATTAGCAGAGCTTACAAGGAGTTACTGAGGAGGCAGGGTGTGATCAGCACACACACACACACTCACTATGACTCTCAGATGTGATGTGACTCTTCCAAGTCACACAAATAATGCACACAGATACAATGCCTATGGTGGACTGTGGTTTACAGTGTGTAGAGGGGAGTTACAATGGATGGATATTGATGGATAAGGGTAATAACTAATAATCCATATTTTCTATCAAGACAAGTACATTTTAATTAGTAATAGAGGGTGGTTTTGTCCATATTTCATTGTTGCTTGACTAAATATTTTCAAATGTCATATTGCATTTTACTAATAATGATTTGTTTTAGAAGATTTTAGATTCTGCTAAAACAGGAAACAACAATTACAAAGGCAGACAGCTACAGAATTCTAGTAAAGCAACAGTTTCATTAGGATGGAGCATGAGAGCAATTTTATTAAGACATTAATGGGATTTTTCAGAGGGCTGCCAGTGTTATTAATTAGTAAACACAATGGTATTTTCCAACGGCGAGTGGGTTGGTACAAGGGGGATTGTCAGAGAGGCAGCAAGTGACAGAGCCTCATAAATACATTCATCCTGTGTGAGTACTTTAAGAGTGAGATAAGGAGATCAAAGGCAGGACTCAGACCCAGAAGCCAGGACATACACACACACACACACAAACTGTACCTGTGGTACTGGGCATAACTGAGTGTGTGTAGTGTTAATAATCATGGACACATCTACACACACTCACGAACACACACAAGGCTCTGCTCTACTCTGGATATGTTACTTAATTCAGCAGAGGTCTGTAATGCAGCTCACATATCTGTGCTGGGAGCTTCCTGCTCAGTAATTGTTGAATTAGTTCAATTTCAAAGTGCCTTTCTGATCTGCTCACAGGGGGAGTTTGGACTCTCTCTCTCTCTGTGTCTTCATCACACCTGGATCATACACACATCAAACAGACAGAATTATTTTATCATCTATCATCTATATGCAATATACATTGTGCTGTTAAGTGGCAGCATCAATCATACAAATATTTGGTTAAAGTTGAGTTAAAAACAGCTGAAACATAAAGCAATTAGATTTCAAATGTCCCCTTGAGATATTTGGACTGTATTAAATTGTCGGTGTGATCTGAGCCCAGTTAAACATGATCTGTGCCTGAGGTTCTCTCCACTGATAAACATCTCACCCTCTCTTATGGCTGTGAAGGGCGTTCCTTCTTCCTCTTGAAGACGGATCACCTTCAGAGCCACCAGCTTCCCATTCACCCTGGAAACAGCACGGAGAACAAACAGAGTATGGAAATCTGCCGTTTTGGTGACATAATAAAAGAATCTATTAAAACCACTGAAGCTGAATAAAAGTGAGGATTGTTAAGTCGTGAAATGTAATTTAGCAGCAGCGGACTGAGACTTGACTACAAGGCCATGGGATTACAGCTCACCAATCAAAGCTGTTGTAGTGAGGAGCAAAGCAAAATAACATCATTACTGAGAAGATTAGAGTGTGTGGAGTTTCACACATTTATAGTGTGTGAACTTCATTTCCTGGGATTTAATTAGTAAAACCTGAAAGAAGAGCACTAAAGCATAAAAAACCATTGAATCAATGCATAAGACAGTCATGCTAAAGAAATGTATTAAGTCCAAAACATGCATCAATCTATAGTCTGCAGCTGTTACTGCTTTTCCATTTCATTCATTATTCTGTTCCAGCTTTATGTCTAACTGTAATATCCATTGTCTGCATGAGTGGCTCTTATATATCAAGAAGACAGAGTGGATTAGACAGTGATTTGACATGCACACACTACTTACTTGCTCTTTCCTTTGTAAACTGTAGCGTATGAGCCCTCTCCCAGCTTCTCCAGCTTCTCATAGGAATCTGCTTTTCCAAACTTGGGACTTGTGGGCTGAGGGGGAGAGAGGAGAAATTAAAGTAATATGAAAGGATGAATTCATGATTTCTCTGAAGACATGAAATGTCTGTGAGTGATATTAAAATCTGGAGACTGCCCACTGCACTGTTAGGGAGGTGTGATATCAGTGAAGACAAGGAGAAAGAGTTTCACTAAGTCTCCATGTAATAATGACTATACATTTAACCGTCAACTCATAACTGTTACCTGCTTTGGGATTCACTGACACAGATGGCATGTTCTATGTTTATATTCAGATTCTCCTACAGAGTACACAAAGTTCATATCTCCATCTCTTGCTTTTAAAATACTTGACTATTCAATAGTCAAAAACTTTAGTCAGCACCGGCTTGGTTGGAAGCTCCTCACCACTCACCCCCGATTTACAGGACTAATCTCCTGTCCCTATAATTTCAAATTATTTTATTTTCAGAAAATGTGTTTGTTTGTTGTTGTTTTTTTATGTTAGCATGTGTATGTGTGTGTGTCTTCTGTCCCTGTTTGGTTCTGACCTGAAGTGGGTGGGTTTATGGGTGGCATTGGGTTTAGAGGATTTTTGACATGCTAGTGCACAGCCACGTCTTTTTCCACACTGTTTGTATATTTTCATTTCCAGCAGTTCAGAGGTTGTTACTGTAAAAGAAGTGACATCCTTCCAAGTTATGTTTTTCATTCTTTACCATTCTTTTCACCTGCTGACAACATGGAGGACCTTGCTCTTTTCTGATTCTCTGCTTCTCAATAAAACAAACAGTAATACAATTTGTATAAACTTTATAGAGCTCTAAAGAGGTCAAACCTGTGTGGACAGTCCTCTAACGTGTGTTCATGCTCCTTAAACGTGATGTATCTGAGGCTGAGACAGGCAGGTTTGCTAATCACAGTCTGTGTCAAGTGGAGCTCACTCAGACTGTTCCAGAGCACTGCATGAGAAAAACTGCTGCCAAACTAAAACACAGAACCATTGTAATTCAATAGTAGCTTGTGACCTGTGTCCAAAAAGCTGTTCTTTGTCTCTACACAAACTGTCCACAGTTTATACCATTATTGTACTGTAAAGTACAACACCCTGGTCTTGGCTGAACTATGACTTTGAGCTGGATACAATGACAATTTGAACACCTAAACATGAGAGGATGTTGTCGCTCCATTAGCTCCATCTTCTCCATCTTCTCCATTTCCTCCATCCCTTCCATCTCCTCCATGCATTCAGTTTGGGATGAGCAAATCATTACTATTATGATATCATAGTCCCGATTATGTTATCAATATCAGTCAGAAGTTCGAATTCTCAGGGAGGTGATTTGATATCATCATGTACAGAAAACATCATCCAATCAGCAATCTACCTGACATCTACTTGAGCATCTTCTATTATGAAATGTTTAAATATGACTCTGATGTTCAACGAGTCAACATCCACTATGCCCATTTGTACTTTTTAAACCTGTCCTGCTGTGATATTTGCCATTATAAGCAGCAGGAAAAGCAAAGGTCAGCTCTGACTACTAATAAGAGGCCTGCTACCCAAGAATGGGTGGGCAGAGACGAGTTAGTACTGTAGTTAAGTGAATACAGGCTTAAGACCCATTATACCCACTGTAACTCTCTTTAACTAGGAGAGCTTGTATGTGAATTGTCTGAGAGAGCCGGGCTGGTTGTAGCCGAACAATAAGACCATGGAAGGGACAAGTTACACATTTTCATAATCATGGTAACAGTTCATTAGTGTTTGGCAGCGATGCTGGCAGGCAATCAGTCAAGCCTCATATCACACTTATTCAATCTTATTTGTGCACACATTCATTAGGCTGTTCACATTGGGGGCCAAATTAAAAAGGAGCCACATATGTATAAAAACCTGAAAATCCCATTTGCATGATTAAGAAAATGACTTTATTTGTAAACAGGCTTCAATTAATCATGTGAGGGAAACAGGCTGTAAATGTGTTTCTGATGCAGAAGAAGAAAAGAGCTCAGCTGCCAAAGCAAAACACCTGAGAAATACAACAAGTCTGACTAAAGTCAAAGCCAAGCAGTCAGTTTCATATGGGATTATGTGGTATTCAAATACATATGAAAGTATTTCATCTTTTTTCTTTGATTTTTTTTTTTTCAATCAGTTCACAGATGTGGTTTCTCAGCTCCACAGCCTGGTGGTGGCTTGTTAGTCTTCTCTATCAACAATGGACAGTGAAAATGTTACTTTTGATGAGCAACAATGATGGACTTAGTTTAGTTGGCATTAGCACCACTGTATCAGCCACTGCTAGCTACAAACAAACAACATACACTAATAAGAGATGCTAACTGTGCTAACTGTTCTGATGTGTCTGCTGGTTTCTGGGTCTGAGGCTGAGGCTCACACATGTGGCTGAGTCTCTGTGATGTTTCCTCCTCTGACCATCTTGATGCTCTCTGTTCTGTCACCTGGAGCACCTGGAAGAACCAGGTAGTGGGTGGGGCTTAGGGTCCACATTTCTCAATCAGGAAGTTAAGACTAGTTGAGCTTGAGAGCCAAATTTCTGTGCGTGAAAATTAAATATGAATTATGGCAGAGCAGATTTACTGAGTTCAACAAATGCCTGCATAGAGTTTGAATGCGTGGTCATCCTCGTTAGTGTACATGTTAAGATCTGGCAGGCAGGTTTGAGTCAAGCTTATCAGATTTATTCACCCTGTCAAACTAAAACACACATGCATTGTTGTAATAGAAGGAAAGCAGGCTGTGAAAGCGCTTGTGATGGAGAGGAGATTAAGAGCTCAGCAGCCAATACAAACACCTGAGAGCAACAACAAGTAACGGGCACTTTGACAGCATCTGAAAACCCCAACTCTTTAAATAAGTGTTGAAGCGTTACTGTAACAGATACTTCCTATGATACAGAAACAAGATAAAACCACTGATTAATCCACAAAGAGCTACATGTACCCAAAGCTTTTTAGAGCGGAACAAGACAATCACCCACATCTCCAAGTGTAATTATAACACTCTCCAGAACAGAACAGATGACTGAATTCAAAGTGAGACCAAACCAACACCCACTGTTACTGCAAAATCTGCACTCCAGTACCAACATAGTGCTGACAATGATCTTAACATCTTTGATAGTTTGTGATTCCTAAGTACATAAAGGACAAAATAAAATGATTAAATGCAAATGCAACATGATATATTTTAGTAATGTATGGTAATTTATTAATTGCATTCATTCATTCATTTATATATTCATTCTTTAATTTTATTAAAGTATTAAACTATTTATTTCTGTATTTCTGTGTCTCTATGTTAATGAGGTGAGGGGTCCTTCAGTCTGAAACCGTAATCGGTCAGATGGATCTAGTATTAACACTTTAACTTGACTGGTTTACAGGAGCTGTGTCATACTCCTCAGCTTGGAATTATTGAGAATTATTAAATATTGAGTGTTTCTATTTTAGCTGTCGCAGCTTTTTCAGGCTTTACGGCTCTGGTCACATGATGCTACTCAGCCAGTCCCTGTGACTGGAGTTACTAAGTGAGATAAACACACTGATGAAGTCAGTAAGGAGAGTGGGTAGGTGGGCTGAAAGGGAGGAAGACAGGAAAAAAAAGTGTCAAAGCTGTTCAGTGTTAAGATGAGTATATGAGACATGAGTTAAAGAGGGAAAATTAAGCTCCACTTTTTATCTCATTATTGTAAAAACAAACACTTTAATTACACAACAGAGCTTTTAAAAATGAATGTGCATCTTAGAATAGAGTTCTTATTTGCCTTGAAATGAAAAAAGAATATTAAATCACAATAAGGAAACTTAGAAATTCTGTTGGAATGGACTTCTTGAATATTGAATATTGATTGAATACCTCTGCCACACTGTGTTCACTTAGTGGGAGGTTGAATGTTCTTGTTGAGTTAGACCAGTCCTGTGATATTAGACCAGTCCACTGTGCGTCCAAAAAAACAAAAGTCTGACCTGCACTTCAAAACATGGGAACCCTTATCAAACTGTGGACCACCTCCTCAGCCATCAACCCAAACAGAGACGACCACCCAACAAAAACTGCATCAGCAGAACCATCCTGTCACCGTCCTCCTGTCCTGTTCTCTGGTTTGGGGGAAGTATTACTCACTGGAACTGTTTCCTGACTAACAACAACCTGTCCAACAGAGACATATTTTAAAATCTACACAATAGTCTCATCCCTATAATAATCTATCAGTAAGGTCATCAAGATAATCACTCACTATCGAGGGCTTTTAAACTCAGAGATGTTTTGCTACTGTGCAGAATTTTGAATGGAGAAAAAAAGGTAAGAGTTGTTAAATTAAAGGCCAGGCTGATAAATAATAAATTACACACACACACACACACACATGCAGAACAGAACAGTCAAATGTGCACCAAAGCAGACACAGTTGAACTCTGTGTGGTCCGTTTGTTATGTGATCGTAGCCAGACCTCGGTCCACACCAACTGCCTGGTGTACGCCACAAGTTTGAGCTAAAAAGATTCCCATAGCCACACTTCATTTTCAAGAGCTATTATTTGCAGAAAGTGGTAAATACAAACATAAAATGAAATGAGCAGAGCTATAAATAACCCGTGTACTTGTGTCATGTGTGTCTCCATTGGTATGGTTTAGCATTACTTCTCAGAGTTTCATTTTTACAATCATGTAAATAAGACGTACACACACACTGGTCAGTCTGCCAGTGGTGCAGCATTTGGACCAGAGTGAAAACGAACGTGTTAATGCAGACTGTACAAGCTGAAACAATATATCATTTTCACTTCTGGTGCAGACGTGTGAAAACACCCTAACCTACAGTTTGCATCCAGTTTTCGTTGAGGTGTACTTACAGAGCTGGGGCTGGAGTGACGGCGCAGTTTGGGCGACTCCTTGCCAGCAGATGAACTTTTGGCATTGATGCAGGCATTGTTCTCAGAGTGGACCCTCTTCACCTGGCTGGCGGGCTTCTCAAACGGGTCAAAGCCGCTCTGCGTGCGCTGAACTCTCACCTTCTTGTCCTCAGGAATGGTATCCAGGGGCTTGATGACCGAGTCCGTTCCCTGGCAGCTGCGTGTGGACATCTTTGTGACACATATCTGTCAAAAAGAAGGAAGAGGAGGAAGAAGAGCAGAAAAGAGAGGGGAGATAAAAGTGAGCATTAAAGGAAAAATATGTGGTTACCAGTGTTCAGCCAAAAACTGACTGTGCCCCCGTCTTGTGTTTTTCATCTGGCTGTCAGCCTGGGTCTCTTCCCTCCCTGCAGAGCTCTGCTACTACCTCACTGCTAAGATGAGAGTCTTTTTATCTCCATCTCTCTCTTCTCTGATCAAAACAGCTCCAGCCTCCGTCAGCTCTACTGCACACACACACAAACATGCACACACAGCCGGCTGTCTATACAGTACGTTCACACAATTCAACCATATCTCCGACACACATCTTCACATCAACACAATTGTGCACACATGCTTCAGATTGTCTCCAACAAGCCCACCGGGCACATGCACGGCCCTCCACACTCTTCATCTATTTCCCAACACCAAGTGCCTCACCAGCTGCTCCTCCACCATGGACTGTGTCTACTGAACACAAAGGACGCAGGCGGCATGACATGTTTTGCCACAGCTCCCTTCAGATTAAATATTTAGGCCCGGGCTCCCCTGCAGGAAGAACTTCTAATTACTCTAATACACAAGCAGGAGTCATCTTGCAGCTTGAGAGCCTTTTCTTTAACTTGGGCCAGGTTTCATTGGACACACCAGAGCTTTTCTCACAACACACACTCCCCTCACTGTGGCACTAATTTTAGATAAATTGAAATAGGACCAAACGTAAATTTAGCATTTATTAAATGCTGTAGTAATAATTATTACTTTGGTGATAAGATGGCCACTCTTCAGTATTCAAGAACCACTGAAACTGCAATGACTCGAAACACATCTGACAGTAATAACATGCTCTTCTTCTATGGGAAAATATTACACCTCTAATAACATTAGTGCCACACAGGCACCCATTGCAGATTTTCTTCATGGACTGAAAAAACCTTGATGAAAATGGAGCTTTTGCACCTGAGTCACATCTTGCTTTTCTCCCACTGCGCCTCTGACTCAGATAATAAAACAGTTGGCCTTTTTTTTCCACACAAAAAAATGGTCTGGAATCATTCAAGGAATCAATAAAGAATCTGACTGAATAAATAGTGACATAAACATCAATACAATCATCAATTCCCAAACTCTAGTCTAAGAAATCACCTAAATAGATTAGCTGGGGGGGGGCAAGACCAAGTCTAAGACCGAGACCAAACCAATGCGAGACCATTTTCAAGACGATTACTGTATTCAGTACCAGTACTCATATTAATCACGTGACTTGAAATTCACATTATTCCTCAGCTAAAAAGAAAATATCATTTTATATAAAATCTATTCCATGTTTAATTGAAACAAAGTTTGGATTGAACAGAAGAACACAGAACCTGCTGAGTCATTGAATTACATTACATAAACCAAACTGAGCGAGTGACAGAGAGAGACACTTGTTGTAAAAAAAAAAAAAAAAAAAGATGTCACTGCAGCTGTGGTCTTGTGAAAAAATCCAGAGTCCAGCTCGACTGAGACAGAGAGAAGACCAAGACCTTGAAAATGTGGTTTTATTGACACTAATGAATGAGAGCAGCTGTAGTTGTCCATAGTAACCAGCTGTTAGAATGCAAGTTAGAAATAAAATCACATGGGATTTTAAAATTTCACACTCCAAAGAAAAGTCTTTCCAGGATTTGGAAATGTCAAAATCAAATATAAAGCTGTCTTTTCATCTGTATACCAGAAACATATCAGGCAGGAAATAAAATGAAAACCTTTCAGCAGAAGGAGAGACAGAAGTACATGTTTATTTCAAGTGAGCAAGAGAAATGGGCCAGGAGACACACAGAAGAAAAAAAGAGGAGAAGTAAAAATGAAAAAGGGTTTTGAAGGCAAACATGGTAATGAGGTCGCTGAGCTGTCATAAACATGAGTCCCATCCATATCCAGGATGTGTTCAGTGACAGCAGCTGGGACAGAGAACAAAACAGACACCAATAGAGACACATACCATCATTGAGGAGAGTCTGGACAAAGTGTGTTCAACATGTTAGGACAATAGGAAGTTCACCAGAATTCACTTCAACACAGAGCTCAATATACTGGAACAACAGGCAATTCTCCTTCATAGTCTCTTATTCTTATGATTATTACATTCCAATAATTCACCAGCAGCAGAGTTTTTGTGAGAAACAACAAACAGAAGACCAAGACCAAGCCAAAAAAACACAGCATGTAACAATTGCATACAATTTAGACTACTCTATTACTGTACTGTGCTGTACTTTCCAGAACATGCGCTTAAACTGGTAGCAGCAAAGTCTGGTAGCCATGAGTTTTTACTCAACCTTTGCTTTATTTTTGTTGTGTTTTTGTCGTATTTTATCAACTACTGATGGATCCTTCTGTGAGGAGAGGAGATTCTTCAGGAGAGGATCTTCTTTCATTGCAAATGGAGCAGATCTGGAGGATGCCACCCTGTTCCTGTTTCAGCTGAGATGAAGAGGTGTTTTCATGGTTGCTCTGCTGTTGGTGCAAAGATAAAGACTTGGAAGTGGAGATGTACTGATCAGTCCTTTCTGCCATCAGGCATCATGGGAAATATCAACTCTCTGGCCAACAAGAGTGATGAAGAGCTGAAGATGTTGGTGAAGACTCAGAAAGTAGACATTTTTTTCAAATCACAATACTTGTGTATATCCCACCAATGTCTACTGCTTAAATTGCATCTGAAGCTCTTGTCGTTGCTAGGATACAGACTAAACATCCTGAGGCACTTTTAATGATATCAGGAGACTTCAATCATGTTTCCCTGATGGATTCACTGAGGGATGTGGTGGAGAGATGAACACTGAGGGTGGTGGAGACCAATCTGGACGGCTCAGATCATCCACTTCATGACACCTTGATGGAGCAGTAAAGCAGCTGTGGTGGACGGCTCCTCTCTCTTTGCTGCAGGACGGAGACATATAGAAGATCCTTTGTACCTTTCGCCATCAGGCTTTTTTGATTCTTCTGCAAATGGTGATGAGCTGACAGACAAATGAATTTCCCCTTGGGGATTAACAAAGTAATTTTTTATTTGTATTTGTACTTGTACCACTACATTTATCTGAGCAGGTGCTACTTGCTTACTTATACCATCAATAGCACAGGTTGCATATAATATGCGAACAAAAATCATGTTACAGTTATTTGGACAGAATGATATTGCTATTTCAGGTAAAACTGACATTTTTACATTTAGTATTGTTTAAATAATTATGATGGAGCTTGTGCCCAACAATCGTGTTCCTGAAAGTCTGGAGAATGTGATTTGTAGGCTGGAGCATCTCTGAAGCATGCTAACAAAGCACAAGAATGTTGTGATGCATTTTAAATTTGAGGTTTTTCCTTCAATTTATTGCACTTATATCGTGACTGAGGCCATATTGTCATTTCAATTATACTTGATTAACTGTGCAACCCTGATCATTTCATGAGTCATTCTGCGCACTTTTGATTAAATACTGATACTGCTCCAATTTTACTTAGGTAATATTTAAAGTGAGCAACTTTCACAAAGTAAAATGATATTTCCATCCCATGGTGTTGCTTCTCTAGGCTTCCACTTCCCTCAGCCCTGGCACGCAGATGAGAGTCATGCGTGAGCTGTAAATAATCCAACTCAGCCTAATGGTGTGGAGAGATATCCAGCTCTAAGTGTGTGTTAGGTTTCCTAGAAAGTGTGCTGTCTGTGACATGAGTGGATATTTCTCTGTGAATGACAATAATGGCTTTATGAAGAGGGAACTGTTTTTCTACATTTGTTTAGGTCTTGTGTTCTTTGCTCATCCTCTGTGCTCCATTTGGAACATGACACCTCTGTATGCTACATTGTTGTTCTTCATTAGTGTTATAAAACACACTTGTGCCTGGTTACCGTTTCCTGTTTGTATGCACACAGGGGTCGTCTCCATAACACGCCCCACATACTAACTGCAGTGCAGCCATTCAATACAGCAGCACACATCACACTACCAACCCATCCATCAGCTTCATTAGAGATGGGGTAAAGGTACAACATCAGCCCATCTCCTCTGGAGGGCTATTCAGGACTGGTAGCTCAGATGGCAGCTCAAGTTCCCAGGAAACATTGTGACCACTTGGGTCTATGCAGACATGGTGTTGGCATCAGAGTCTGTGAAGTAAGCTATCTAGCAAGAGAGCCAGTCTAATGCTGTAGCTTTGCTGACTAATCACCAAAGCAAACACTTCAACACTACGACTACTTCTACTATCTACTACAGGGATGTCAAACTCATTCCACAAAGGGCCGGTGTGGCTGCAGGTTTTTGTTCCAACCAAGCAGCAGCACACCAGACGTCACTCATTTAATCAACTGATCTCAGTCTTCAGACAGTTGATTGGTCAAACTGTGTGTTCTTGGTTGGTTGGAACAAAAACCTGCAGCCACACCGGCCCTTGAGGAATGAGTTTGACATGCCTGATCTACTACTATCTTGGAATTCAAGAATAGCAGTGCAGACAAGCCACAAGGAACATCTTGGAGGCTTCTGAACAGGTCCTGTAGTAGCTGTGGATCCAGAGGGAGGATCTGCAGATGGGCCACATGGGCACATAAAAACATTACTAATTACATACTAATAAACCCTCTATCACCACCCTCAGGTTGACCATTGTGGTTTTGCTTAAGTATCTCAGATGAGTCTGCTAACAGCTGCTAAGGCTGCAAGTCAGTTCTACAGCAGACAGAATGAACATTTTGCTATAGCTACATAGCTATCACTAGCATCATTAGCATTATCAGATTACATGTCTTGCCAATAGCTCACTTCTGTTTATAGTTAATAGTTTTATTTACAGGACAAGTGACTAGCTACAGTGAATCTACATCTCAGTTCCAGTCCAGCTGATTAGCATGTTAACCTCAGTGACAGAAAGACAAGTTAACGAATCAACTTCAATGCTGAACTACTTTTTTTCTAGACTGGTAAGTTAAAAACCTGTTAGCATTGCATATTTGCTACAGCAACAAAACAATCACGATCAATAACCTCAGACTGCCACCATATCCAGTGACCTGTTGCCTTCAGGAGAATGTTGCAGCCATGCAGACGATGGTTGACTCTTACTGATATTTACTCATTGATAAATTAGAAGGCTTGTTTTTATTCTAGTGTCTATTTTTATCGCACATAAGTGAGAGGCTGTTTTCAGACCACTGCAGCACAGAGAAAAGGGAAGTGATTGAGGACTGGTTTAATGACACACTGACACACAGGAGTGATAAAATATGAAAGCCCCACCCCTCAGCACAGCAGTTGTGAAATAAAAGCACAGTATATTTCTTATACAGAAATGTTTTCATTCTCCACAAGGTTTAATAAAATGCTATCAAACCAGACCCCTGACTGGTTGTGTTGCAATGACCCTGACAAGGAAAAGCATCTTGAAATGAGCAGACAGATGGATGAACGGGTGGATGCATCATCTACATTGTCAATATTGAATGAAGAAAAAAAAACATGTGCAAGTAAAAGCAGAAGTAGTGTGTTTTACAGTAGACACCTAAAGCTGCTTGCCAGCTGTTGCATTAGAGTTGCAGCAGGAGGAGGAAGAGATGTCACTAGAAGACTCAGTGAAAACTAGGAGTGAGAGAATTTAAAAGTGACCATGTTACGCACGACTGTACTGTGCAGACACAAGCTGGTGCTGCCAGCACCCTGCTGCAAATATTAAGCATCAGACATACCAAACATCACCTACTGTCTAGTATCAGGGTTTATTTCCATCCAAGGAGCATCTATGTCGTCCCAGCACTGACACCCAGTGTGTTTTAGAGGAGACTTTAAGATTTTATTGACCACTGTTAAAGCTCTTCTGGTTCTTTCTGGAACGTTGGACCTTCATGCTCACCACTACCCACTCTGAGATCCTAAAGTCAGTTTCAGGAGCTAAAAACTATAAAGGCAAACATACTTTTGTCTTTTACTTTCCCTTGATTTGGTTTATTTCTCTTAATATGACTCTGTATTGGTATTTATATAAGTGCTTCTTTTAATTGTTTTATGTTTTTCTTCTTTTTTAAATCTGGTGATTTAATTGATCTTATTTTTTGCTGTCTTAGTCAAGAAATTTCTAATG
The DNA here is from genome assembly GCA_900303245.1 of Selene dorsalis. Taxonomy (NCBI): domain Eukaryota; kingdom Metazoa; phylum Chordata; class Actinopteri; order Carangiformes; family Carangidae; genus Selene; species Selene dorsalis. Next base: position 4,635 of record OMNW01012142.1, on the reverse strand, counting down.
TAGTTTTTGAAAAGGGTTCTATGAATAGTCCCTCTTAATTAAGGTTAAGAAGGACTTTGCAATTAATTGCCATTCATCTGATCACTCCTTAACACTCTGGAGTATATGCAAATTGCCATCATAAAAACTGAGGCAGCAGACTTTGTAAAAATTAATATTTGTGTCATTCTGGCCACAGCAGTATCTACTGTATACAGTCTATGTCTACTACTATGAGAGCACAAGTATCCTGTCGTATTGGACAGAAACAATCGCTGATCGTTTTGATGATCGTCCATCACAGACGTGATGGTCTACAGGCACAACCCTAAAAGAGGTGGACATGTCTCTTCATGGTGCAGTCCAGGAGCCAGCGGTCCAGCACAGTTTGCTAACAAAGTCTTTTAACACAGGCATGATGGTGGAACCTCCAGCAGCCCATTACTGTCCCATCATCCTCACTCACACTAACACGTAAAATTAACTTTATCCCTCAGCAGAGAGCAGATTACAGATCATCTGCAGCCCAGACTCTCCCTGCTCCATCTGATCTAATCAATCTACTCATACAATGATGCTCACACACATGAATAAAAAGGTTTATACTACGACCTGGAAGTGGCAAACCACGACGTGTGTGTTCTGGATATTCATGCTGTGATTTCTGTAGGCACAGGAAGGTGTCTAAATTGAGCTTTGGGCTGCACGATTTTGGCAAAAATGTGAATCACAATTTTTTTTTTGCTTTGAATTGAGATCACGATTCTCTAGCATGATTTTTTATTTTTTTTATAAATTGAAATGCTTATTATTTATTGAGCAGGGTTTCCCCCAGAAAACTTGCTAAGCCTGGTGGCAGGGTGTCATGGTTTTTTGTGATGGGGCCCTGACACATGCCAGTAACCGACTAATGGCAGGGTCCTATATGTAACAGATTTATGAATGGAGTATTAGAATTTACAGAGTGTGATTTTGTACGGCCTTGTATTAAATCAGTGTTAAACATTGAAGTTTGAAAATATGAATATGTAATCATGTGTTATTATAAGAAATGTATTGAACATATTTAAACACCAGCTATAGCAGAGTCTTACAAAAAGGCACACTCATGAAATGCGTTTTCAACCAACCACCAAAATATACAATTAAAATAATTAATATCAAGTGTTTGCACTGAAAAACGTAAGTAAAATTCTGACAGCAAGTGAATCTAGGGTGTTTTCACACAGGCAGTGTTATGCTTCACAAAGTTGTGACATTAGGTTAAACGTTTGAGCTGAGTGCAGTGCATTTGGGTCAGTGTGAACACAACAGTATGCACCTGTTTGTTATGTGAACTCGGCTGGACCTCGATCCACTCCAACTGCCTGGTTTCCCCATTGTAAACATTCAGCGTTACTTCTCAGAGTTTGATTTTTACAGTGGGGAGTCATGTCAACATGACGGTCAGTCGTCTTGGAAACATAACGCTTTGCCAGCAGTGCGGTGTTTGGAGCAGAGTGAAGACAAACGTCTGTGAAGGATAACACCCACTGGTTCAGTCTTTACCATCTCAGCTCACAGAACACCTCAGCTGCTCCAACACTGCAGGGGACGACGTGCTAACAGCCATGCTAGCTGGCTGCACCTCATGAAGCCGTGGCTCGGCTAACATTAACAGCCTTTCCTTTGTGACAGGCAACGACAGTGCAGCCTTTGGGGGCACTTAAGAAACTCGTAGAGGAAAATAGGAGCATTTGTCTGTGATGCAGCTTGCAAAATAAAATGCAGAAGAATCGCTGCCATTTAGAAATGAGATCACATGTGAACCAGCTTTGGTAGGTGCTGATTTTTAAACCATCAAAGTTAAACACAACTATAAGTGTAAGTGCATGACCAGCAGTTTTGCACAGTCTGACCCTCATGTCACTGCTGTGCTCACTGCTGTTGTACCTTGTCATGTGACAAATAAAACTTAATAGCTAATTCTTTATGATATCACAAGCCTTTAAAGTACCATGAAGACATTTCTATTTTCTCCATTATGCAAAGTGTATGGTTTCATTCAGAGGTAATGGGAGACTGGTAAGTGAGTAGCAGGTCCATACTGGATAGTTTGAGATGGTCCAAGTCAACTACACAGTGTAATGTTTGTGTAGCTTCAACCTGCATCAGCTAATTAGATCATATCGTCCAGTCTGTTTTTAGGGGAAATGGAACAGCCAGCCAATTTAACAGAATTCAGTAAATAGATTTTCAGTGTACTTGTGTAATTGTACAATTGTATAACTAACAGAACAAATGTACTTACTTAACCTGGACACATCAGCAGTGATACTGGAAATCTTGGCTGCTTTTTTTTTGTTTGTTTGTTGTTTGACAGTCATTTTCCTTCTTTACTGTATAACTGATCTCCCGTTAAACAAGTTGTGTGCCATAGATATGCTGCTGTGAAAACCTGTAGGCTAAGTGGACACTTGTGTGTCTAATTGTCTTCATGAAAGTGGGACCTGTTTGGACAGATGTGTTCAATGAGAGAAACTCTCATGACGAACATTATTGCAGTCAATGCCAATGTTTACATCAGATCGCTGCTATAGTTAATGTGTTGAACTTTGTAAACTATCCTCCCTGTGTGACCAGAGGGTTTAAGCGTCTTCCCCCTGTTTCCCTGATGTGCTGTATCACAGTGTGAATGTGGGCCGGTCAGTGGATGAACTGAAAATGAAAACTGACAGGATAACTTCATATTTTTGGCGGGTGATTCGGTGAACAACCAACCTTCCTGACTTAATATTTTCTTCTGAATGTAATCCTGTTCTAAGAAATAGTCACCACAGACCCTGGAGTTGGAGATTAGCAGAGGATTCTTTCTTTTCAGCTCTGCTAGCCACCACAGCGGTACAGCTACAGCTCCTTTTCAGCGGCTTTATGAAAATAGACTGTTTTTTCTATGTCTTTATCCCTGTAAAACTCGTTATGCAGGAGCAGTACAGTAGTGGTCTCCCTTCTGTCCCCTCAGATCCTTTTCCCTCCTCAGTTTCCATTTTTACTGTCTCTGTCTCTGTCTCTGTAGCTGTCCTTCACTGTAACATTGGGTTCTAATTTCATACCAGGCGCAAGCAAGGAGTATGGTGGCGCAGCCTGTGCAGTGCTAATTTCATCTGGAGCAACATCACGTGCAGCCAATTTGGCAATTTGGTAGGCCAAGGTGCGCTGAGATGGGTGTGGCGGCGCAGTAAGGGGAGGTGCCGACAGATTCAGCTTGGCGCAGTGATAATTTCATGCTAAAAAGCTGCGCCGAAAGCTCGCCAACTCCAACCTGGTCAACTCAGAGCGTAGCTGGTCAAGTGGTAATTAGGCTGAATCAGCACATAAATTTATATCTATATCGATTTGTCCCATCTTTGATTCAGATCAAAGGAGGTTGACACGTGTAATGGAAACTCAACATGACTGAATGAACACAGCTGAAACTAACGAGTTCACATCTCTCTCAGCCAATCACAAACAGCCTCAGCATCAGATAGTGAGTATATATTCACATCTCTCATCTCAGAAAATTTAAAAGAAAAAAGAGAGAGGCGCTCACCGACAAGGTCCGGGCCACGCCGCTTGGTGATGCGTCCTTTACACACAGGCTCTGTGTTTATGTTGTGATCTGTGCACACTACTCATCTTTGTTAAACAGGGTTTAATATAGGTTACTAAATGTGAGTGTCTTTATTAGTGGAAAAAGGGTGTGTATGTTTTTTTTACACTGGGCAGCAGTTCTCAGTGTATCAGGACAAACCTGATTAACAATATTAGTAACCTCCTCCCAGACTTTTGCTTCATCAGTCCATGGAGGTCTGTTTTTACCATATATTCAGCCACTGTGAGCTTGGACCAAAACATCAGTTTCCTCCTGGGAGAAGTTTGGCCGTCTGTCTTCACTGTGTCCTTCATCCATGTCGAGATATAAAATGACAAAATTGCAGTGCGCCTCGCCTTTAAAGGTGAGGAGAGGAGCTCATTTGATTGGTGGAGATCTGAATCGGCTGTGTTAAACTCACTCACGCCTTCTTCCCTCCCTCCCTTCTCCCTCACCTGGACACACCCCGTTGCCATGGCACAGTGTAGTGTAGTGCATCAACAGTGACTTTCCCCCCCGGTGAGTCCCGTGAGCGGAGTTCTGGCCAGGTTTCGGTGTTGAAGAAAGTAGTTCCGGCTAGTTGCTGGGGTCACAAAAATAAAGCGTTTTGCTTCTCCAGACAATATGCGTTCAAAAGAGTAATACATTTGCACCACAAAACCGTTGTCCACGAAAAAGTCAGAACTCACAATCGCTCGGCGCTATTTTCTCTCCTTTCGTATCACTGCGCGCTGCCGCCTGTCAACTGCAGCGCACCTTTCGTCAGCTGTTTCACAGTGTTTACTACTCGGATAGCGAAAGTAAACATGTCTGACTACGAGACAAGTGACGAAGACATTCCTTTAAGCACAGATCCAAAGGGAAACCTTTATGAGCCTGAATATACAGATGCCGAAATTCGAGAGATGGAGTTCGAACGGGCGGAGAGAGAAAGGAGGGACAGAGAAGTGGTCCAAGCTGAAGTTGGACCCCCAGCTGTACCTGTGAGAGACAGGGTGACCGACAAATGGTGGTGCACTTGTTCCAAGTGTCCAGTAATGCCG
>OMNW01012139.1:1210-22856 GCA_900303245.1 Selene dorsalis | reverse complement strand
GTGAGGAATGGATTTGTCCACCAGCACTGTGCTGTGCTTGGCCTGCACACAGCATTGTTGGAGGGGTTACTCTGCATGGCTCCTAGCCTCTATATGAACTCAGATCTTGTGGTTAGCACTTTTCCAAAGCTTGCACCTTAGTTCTCCAGGCAAGAATGATTTACACACACACATATATATATATATATAATTCAGATTATCACAAGTTTATACCTTTGGCTTGGTGTGTGATTTGAAATTTCAGAAGCAGAAGTGAGACGGAGTTAATGGAAGTTTCTAATCATACTGCAGGTTATGTGCTAGGGAGGCCCGAGGGGAAGGGTGAGTGATATAATGGGGGAAGGCTTTCCAGAGGACAAGGAGACAGGTTGAGGTAAAGAGACAAGAGGACAGACAGGCTAAATTGAGGCTAAGGTTGTGGGTGGTGGCTGGTGGAAGAAGAGAGCGAGGGGAGGAGGCTCAGCTGATGTAATGTGTAACAAAATCCATGCTCTGTGTAAATGCCTGTGTGCACCTTTAGTTGTGTGTGCATTAGTACTAAGGGCCAGCCTGCTGGCTCTCATCAATAATTCACAAGTCCTTTTAGTGCGTCTCCCCTCCTCCTTGCATCCCCTCCCCCATCTGCCTCCTCTGTCCTCCCTCTTTGCCCTAACCTCATCTTGCCTTTACCCGTCTCCCAAAACACCCCCCAAAAACACACACACACACTCACACACACCACACCCTTCATTGCTTGACATACTCTCTAGCCTACCCTCCGCTCCTGCACTATGACGTCCCCAGCCGCTACAGGCCAGCACCTACGCCCACTTCCCCTCCCCCACTACTTACAGACATTTCTGTAGTTTATATTATCTGGTTTACGGTCCAGGATTCATAATAGGGACATATCCCAAGATAATCCCCTGTTTGTGTGTGAGTGAGGGCTAGCGGATGAAAGTGTATTCAGAGAGATGACGTAGTTGGTTGTTTTGGTTGCAGCCATCCTCTTGTGGATGGCAGTCGTACAGCTCTTTGGCAGAGCTCCCGTGGCTGCATTTAATGGTGATGCAGCACAAAACTGAAAGAAAAAGAGAGGAGACCAAGGGGGGAAGAGGGAGTTCAGCCTATCTCCTCGTCACAGAACTGTGTTTTTTTCCAGTGATCTTGTTATTTTATTCAGCATTTTGTCATATGAATCAGTTTCGATGTAATTTCTTAAAAGCGAGTTACTGCGCTGGCCCAAAGAAAGCACTCCAACACTTTTTTCTTCCAAACACAATAATAATTTTTCATGTTAACTCACTTATTACTTATAGATTGTGTAAGTATCATGGCCTTTGCTTGGTGTTAGCCAGTATGGTTGCTACTGTAAAGATTTCTGTGGAAAAAGAATAATTTATTTTCAAGTGGCGCTGCTTTAATCCCAAAGTAAAGTCCCAGAGGGTTTATCCCAGTCACTGTGAAATAAGAGGCCTCAACACAGAACAATGATAAAAGCCCATACAGCCTGATCTGACAACTATTTCAACTGCAAATGATGTAGCACCGAGTCTGAATGCTGCACGCCCGTGATGGTCCATTTTGAGAATGATAGCGTTCCCGTCTGCATTACCACTTCTCCTTGTTCTCCTTTCGCTTTCCCTCAGTGCCTCTCACTGAAGCCACTACTCCCCCTCTCTTTTTCCCGGACAGGCCGACCCAGCTCAGGTCCCACATGTAGTGTGAAAACTGCTCCATTGTATTGGAAAATTTGTGGGTGAGACAAAAGAGGAGGAGGAGGGGGGAGGAGGAGGAGGAACAGGGTGGAGTGTTGGAAGGTGATTAGGAAACCAGATCCAGAGCCCAGCTTCAAAGGGAACTGGATCCCTCTGCAGTGCTTATTGATCAGCCAGGAATGTTTCTGGTCTCCTTGGTATTGGAGTGAATTCTAGCTGAGATATCATGGTGACACTGCATATACATTTAAATCAGCTTCTTTAGGACGTATGCTGCTTGAATTGGTGTTTTGCTGTGTGCCTGTTCAGACCTACAGATATTGGACTGTCCCTCAGCAGTTGTCTGTTTGCCCAGGTGTCTGTGCATTTTGCTTTTAAGTGTAGATTTGGTGAAATTCGATGGCTGGTCTTTCTGTGTGTGTGTGTGTGTGTGTGTGTGTCATGAAGTGCATAGATCAAGGAAGGCAACAACAGTAACAGCCATTGTATTATTTAACGCTCTCTTTCCTGTCCTCTCATTTTCTTTTCCATCCTAATGTTATCTACCCCCCTCTTGCTTTCCTTTTTTCCCTTCCCTCCCTCCCAGAGAGAAGGCACATGCAGAGCCAAGTAAACACTTTGATATGCAGAAGGAATCTCTCTCCCACCCCCACCCCCTTCTCTTTCTCTCTCACTCTCTCCCCACAGCCTATGTAGGTCATCATGACTCACTCCTTTATGCTTTAAAAGCCGGATCCCTGCTCAGTTGCTCTATCTTGAGCCCTCTCACGTTCATCATGGTGTAAGAAAAGTGTGTTTGATAGAGTGTGCAGGCAAGGGAGCTACCGACGACCATTTTATGTTTGAAATTGGTTTTCTGCTCAGTCCATACCCCGGATTGTTATGAGTGTTAATTCTTTTGTTGTTTTTGTTTTGGTGTGCTAGCTGTGGACATGGCTTTTCTGCTGCATTGTACTGTTTTTTTTTTTTTAGAGGAAAAAACAACAACAAATGTGCATTATAACAACCAGTACTGTTTGCCTCTCCTCTTGTGTTCAGCATCTAGGTCAGAGTGAATGCAGTGTTCAGACATCAGCTGCAGCAGGCAGATTTAGCATTGTTCAGAAATAAAATGCTTAGGCCTATTTCCAGATTTGGGTCTAAGATTTAAGTTTTTTTTTTTTTTATCAGAGTGACAGTTGAACATTTTCTCACTCCTCTCATTTGCTTCCTCTGCTTTATAGTTGGCTTTTTGCCTTAAAGATGATTGTTTGGAGTCTTCATAATGTGTACTCTTTTAGATTAATTTACCGTATGCTCTCTGGTTTTAAGCCCCAGCCTATTGCGTGACGATGTTCACAATGCAGTTGGGTCAAATCCAGGCCAGTGCACACAACACATCCCTCTCTGGTGCTTGCTTTTACTAGTCTTTTAGCCTGCTACCTGTTGACTGGTCAGTTTACTATGAGCTTATGTGGCTCATCCTTGTGATGGGTTGTTTAGGGGTTGTTCTCATATGGAGGGGAAGCCCTTTCTCCTGTGCCCCTTCCACACATGGAGAAGTATCTGCATATGAATGCTGCCTTCTGCCTCTCCGCTCTGCCGCTGAAGAACCACCCCCTTTTAACACTGGGGCCTCTCGACATCTATCCGCACATACATGCATGTCTCTGCACTGTCAAACTGGATGTATTTTTTTTGATGTGTCTATTGGACGTTAGCAGATGAGGTGAAACTCTGTTGATTATATCAACATAATCTGCTTGTGTGTGTGTGAGAGAGAGAGAGAGAGAGACAGAGAGAGAGAGAGAGAGTTTAAACGCTATGGGGAAAGTGTCAAGGGCTTGCAGTTTGTCAGAGGCCTTCACTAGTGTGAGCCAGGCTTTGAGGACCAGCTCACTATCCTGACCCAGATCCCAAAAGGCCTTAGCGTGTGACATGTGTGTCCTTTTGTCCTCCTCTCTCCAGGGCTGCTTTCATATTGGCCAGACCTTGGATGGATAGAAAAGAGTGCACAGGGGCTTTTTTTTTTTTTTTTTTGATGAGTCACTCAACCGAACAAAAACAGAAGGAGGGGTTAGAGAAAAAATACAATGCTCTGCAACCCTGCCCCCTCCAGTTCTCCCTGAAAACACTCCGATATTACATCACATACGCAGAGCACTGACAGTTAAGAGTGTATCTAGTAGTCCTAATGGCGGTCAACTGATACATCCTACATTATACCACATCATAAAAGGACATGCTGAGAGCAAAATTTAAATCGTCAGGCAAGCACAATAGGGCACGAAGCCGAGGAGGGATGTGCATCTGTGTGCAAGATGAGGAGGGGGTTGGGTGTGCCATGGTAAAATGGAAGCTTTGTGGAGGAAACCTGAGGAGATTCTGTTAAGGGACTCTGCATTCACACACCTGTATCACTTATCCTTTTTTCCTGGCCTCAATGAATCCTTGGCTCCTGACCTGTCCCACCACAGTGGGCCTCCTTGCAGTCGCTCTTGTGCTAACAAGTCCAGAAACCAGGCCATGATTGTCCGTGAATCAGCCCCAGAAAAGACCTGGATATAGGGTCAAGAGTCTTGTGTTATTGCAGTGCAGTGACATACAGCCCAGCTTAGCCTTCCTGTCCTTTATTCCATCATCACCATCAGCCCCTTCTTTATAGTCTGATCAACAATGTCTACGCTCCCTAGTTGCATTTGAGCATTTTCCATTGGTGTAATTTTAGTTGTAGTCTGCCTCCCTGGCATGGGTAGATTTGCTAAGTGTGTCAGCAGTGTAAACTCTCCAGATTTTGCCAGAAGGCAGCATCATGACATGCATTTCTATTTGGTAGTTTTCTCCTTCTGTCTCTCGCGCACATCTTCAAAGTAACTTTTCCATAAGAGTGGGCGTTTGCACTGGGCCATCAACAGGAAATTCCAGTCTTGGAGTGTGGGGGTAGGGGGATGGCTGAGAGAGAAGTGAGGAAGATCAGGACTTTGCTTGGCAGCTTGAGAGCACCCAGAGGTCTCAGACTTATTTGGTCTGCATGAGAGCTCCCTCTGGTCAGTTGAGCGGGAAACAAAAACCAGCATCTTCCATATTGTTTTCTAGTTGACTCTGCTTAACCTTTAAGTCTTTTTTTTTCTGCTGTATTTTGTTTTGAAACCTCAGCTCTCCTCTTAAGTGTGTGTGAGTGCATGTTTTTTTGGCTATAATTACCGCTCCACCATAGTAAAATTATTTCCATCCCTTCATTTTCCAAAGAACATGCTTGTGTTATTTGTACCCAAATTCTTTGTTCTGCTTCAGCATTGTTACTGTTTTTGTTGATACGTTGGCTGAACAATGGACTTTACCCCTGCATTGCAGATGGCATACGTGATCTCAGGTTCACACACTTTGTAAAAGTTCTCCACAGCTGACATCTTGGTTTAGTTTGTTTTGTTTTGTTTTGCTGGTCAGTTCGTGCAAGCAAATTGAACAAGGTGAGAGGTGGTACTACACTACACAGCACAGCATTGATTCCAACCTGCAGATCACATATTTTTAATAAAAATCAGGCAATAATGATCGGTGGCCAATCAATCCCTAGTCTTATTAAGCTTCACTGCGATCTCAAATGTTTTTGCCTCTGAAGCAGAGGCGTAATGCTAACCCTATCTCTATAAGTGCTGTTTGCATACCATAATGCACCTATAGTGTATATGAATGGTTAAGCTATGCCTTGTTTTAAAGGTCATTCAAACACTGTTGACCGAATGAAGCTGCATGCAACACATCCATTCAGAGGAAAAGCTGCCGTGCAGGCAGAAATCGAGCTAAGCTAACAGGCTAGGCTATCACTCAGTGCATGTTTGATATTTTGAAATCAGTGAATGCACCTTTAATGTCAAAATGACAACTTTGATAATTGAATTAGTTTCTTCTGATGGTGGAGCATCTACATTCAGCTGACCAGATTCTGTTGTGACAGCTTCATTTGTGCATAGGAGAGTAGGAGACAGTAAAAGACATTAAAAAATCAATCTCAGGTTTTATGAATCTATATTGGATTATTCAAATGAAGATCGATTTTAAAAGGAGAATCGATTTTTCAGATCAGCCATTAAAGCCTCACAATATTCTTGTTTTTTTGAGAAAAGGGATATAGCGTGTGCTTGCCTATCATTGAGAGGAAACATAAAATAGGGTGAAGTGATTATTTGTCAATGCGGAATGTAAGCTGTAGCTATGACATTACCACTTTGCCAGTAGATAGGATGCACCTTAGAAGCACTATGGGCTTCTGTTTCCACAGTGTCTGAAGCTTGGGTAAAACACAGCTTGTCCTCAAAGACCAACATTGGTATCATAGCTGCATCGGTATCACAGCAGCACAGCTGAAAGTTAAAATAGACGTACTTCTGCAGCTGTTGTGATGTCTGTTGTGCTGCTTTCTTCACTGTACTGGGAGCTGCTGTGAGCCGCTGGGGCTGGTAGCAAGGCATTAGCCTGAGCCTTACGACTGCTAGCTAACTTGGAAAGCTGACAGAAGGCAACTCAGTTGGGATTTTCATAGTATAACTTCATTGTACAGCACTCATCAACCAAACAGTGCCAGGCCTCAAGAGCCTTGTACAATGAGGTGGGGAAAAAAAAAAAACGGAAAAAACTGAAGAATATCCTATGGAGCGAGATGTCACACCCCTTCAACTCTACTGGCTTAAGGGAAATATGACCATCTCTTCATAACTCTCAGTTTACCCTTATCAAGCATTTGCACGTTCCCAAAATTGCACATTCACTTTAAAAAACAGAATATGATGGTGGTTTAGGTGTACAGGAGAGGTTGTAGTAAAGACAACAATTCATGTTGACTGATGATGACATCATACACAACACAACTGCATTTGTGCTTTAATTCATATCAGAGCTTTGTATCAGCGGTGGCCTTGTGAAATGAGGAATTGAAAGGGGAAACAACCCAAGCATCGCAAAACCACTGCTGTTTTCTGATAACATGATCTATTAACACTGGGGAACTGAACTATTATATCCTTTTTTTCTTTTTCTTTTTTTTTTGTTCCTCGTCTTCTCTTCTTCTCTCACATGAAAACAGTATGTGCTACCTCTGCGGTAGGGCTGCACTGGGTTATGGGTTAAAGCTTTAATTGGCTAAATTGCATACATATGTTGATAGCTATTGTCTGGTTGGTGTGTGTGTGTGTGTTTGTGTACATGTGCGTGCAGGCTCAGATGCTAAGAAGTGATACCTTGTGAACACCGGAAGAATTATTCCCCGAGGGTAGTGCCTCATTCAGTTATTGCACTTTCCATTCCAGACAAAAATAGAGAGTCTCTACGCATTCACACATGCACATATACTTAGACACACACTTATACCAAGAGGTAAACATATGCTAATTCAAAACAGGTTGCAAACTGCTTGTGTTGTGCTGGTTGGCTTAAGCATCAGATCCTTAGATCTTGCAAATGAATGAGCCATAGTTGTCTTGTAAGAGTCTTTTGATCAAGTTGTTGGTTCGGGGTGAGAAGTATTTGGGAACCAGTCTTTTTATAGTCCAGGGTGAGGGATATTATCTTTGTCCTCCACTTGCACTACTCCCTAGCTGGTTTTGAACACCCCTTTATAAGGCAAAAGTTAAAGGCAAGAGTGCGGGGGATCATAAGGTTGAGTTCTTATCTGGGTTTGACCCCGAACCCGCTGATATGCAGTCGCAACGAGCATGTATCCTTCTGAGCCATGTTGCTCTTTAACTGAGCAGACTGTGTTTCGGGTTGATGTCATGAATGCTCTAAGCCAGTGTCATAACTTCAGATATGCCACATTAATGGGGTTAAATGGACAGATATTTAACCTAGATATGGACGTTCATAGCTTCATTTCCACTTATCAAAGCGTTGTATCTCTTGATATGTTATGGTATTTACTACAGCATTTAAAATTACATGGTAAAGGTTAATCTCATGTTTACTCCATTTAGTTATAAACGTTTTTTTTCTGTGTTGGAGAGTTCAGAGATTTCTGTAGCCTCTAGCATCAGTGAAAGAATATAGACATTTTGCTGCTTTGTGGCCTCTCTGATGACCATTCAAGGTATCCTGAGCAACACTTCCTCAAACCACTAATAGGACTCTTTCTGTCCAATCTCAGAAGTCTATTGATTGTTCCATTATGAGTTTGTGTGACCTGCCACAGACTCTACATGGTCACTTGTTTGTTTGTGTGTCTACCTGTGTGATGTATCTGTTCTGCATCAGTATTCACTCGACTGCGGTTAAGGTCAGGGTTCGTGTGGCTGAGGTCAGCTAAAATACAACACGGACAGTGTTTTCCTGTGTGCGCTCAGTGTGTGTGTGTGTGTGTGTAACAATGGGTTGCACACACCAACGACGTCTTAGGAACACTTTTGTTCCAGGTGTATTATATCCTGACCTGAGGGCGGAAACACTAGCATGTCTCACTTATGTAATTCCTGTGACTCACAGTACTCTTTACATACTTTTAGGTTGCCTATAATGTGTAATTACTAATAATCAGCCAACAGGTTCTACTAGTGCTACATAAGCAGTCTTAGATCTGGCATCTTTCCATTGACTGTTCAGTGTGTCCGCCTGTCAAAAAGAGTTAACGCACTGGGATGTTTTCATGTTCATGCAAACACACTATACTAGAGATGTTCTGATACCGATTCTGATACTTTTGCTGTGGGTATCGGCCGATACTGATACCGATACCAGTGTGTTATTTAAAAGAAAAAACTTTTTGTTTTCTATTTTGTGTGTGCATATATAATTTACACTACTACGCCTGCATGGTTGTGAAGATTATTATTGTTGTAAGGCCTGGTTCAAGTTAAACCCTTGATAAAACAGGAACAAATACCGCTAAAGAAAGCCATTTCACTTTTATTGGTTAGTTTGACTGCTTAAGTGCAGCCATAGTGAGTCTTTTCACACATACTGGTGGTATACAGTGATATACTGTTTCATTTTTCAGGTTGTACACACGTTTGTTTTCACTCTAGTCCAAACGCACCACTGGTAGAGCGTCATGTTTCCGTGACGACTGACCGGAAACAGACGCACGGTACGTCGTGTTTAGTCCCAATTGTAAAAATGAAAAACCGAGAAGCAACGTTAAACTTTACCAACAGAGACACACATACACGGTACACAATTATGCGGGTTATTTGTAGCTCTGGTTGTTTGGTACTGGTAAACAACCAGATTCCTGTTTCTGATACATGTGGATCGGTGCCTGGACTCCAGCTTGTCGATACCAATGCCGGTGTTTTCAGCAGCATCGGGGGTATTTCCAATACTGGAATCGGAACAACTCTACACTATACCTTTGTTTTACTCATAGCTTCTGCATCTGATTGTGCTATTGCAGAAGAAATTGATTGACAATCGGTGGTTACACTTGGATAATTTGAATTCAAAGCAATTGATGGTAATAGGATGCGGAAGAATGGTTCACCCAAGGATTCCTGCCACACCTGAATAAACAAAGTCAGGACACGTTTGTGAGCTCCTGTTTTGGATTGTTTTGATTATTAATCAGATTTTCTTTTCATCAGCATCAGAGACTTAATTGGAACTTGTGAAGGAAGTGAATTTTCATCTTCTCAGCCTGATTGTGAATCATTTTTGTTTGTTCAAAACTTTCTAGTAGCATGCACACACTTTCTGCTTCCTGCACTTAAATGTGAGCAGACACCAGCCGCACCATGAAAAGTCTTCAGGAATATGAACATGCCCTCAACCCGCTGCCTCAGTCTGGCATCAGTTCCCTGCCCCCTATATAAGCAGGCACCGCCCCAGCCCTCAGCTGGCTGTGCTCTGCAGTAGCAGGCCTTTCATCCCTCCATCCTTCCATCCGGCCCTGCCCAGTGATTTATAATTCATCTGGGATCCTGCCTCCCTCCACCCCTCTGCACCAGGACAGCATTAACATTCTGTTTGGTCCCCAGCTACTCTGTACCCACGTGTGTGTGTGTGTGTGTGTGTGTGTGTCTGAGGAATGATTCCTCGGCCCAGCCAGTGAGGCTCCATTTGGAGTGGCTGTTACTGTAGCTCTGTGTGCTCACTCTGTTCTGGCTCTGCCTGCTTTCCTCTGTCATTGTAGAGATCGGGTTGCTTGTCTGGCGGTCTGTCTGCTGCTGGGCTCTGCCGTTGGTTGGTTCTCCTTCTCCACTGTCTTTCTACCAAGTGCCAAGTCAGCTGCCTGTCCCACCTTCTGGTTGCTGTGTACTAACAGACTAACAGAAACCAGTGCGGCAGAATGTCTAAGAGAGCAGTTATGATGTATTGGCTGTTCAGTCTCAGAGGGGCCTTCACCAGGCAGCAACCACCAGGCTACAGTAAACCCAGGCTATTGCAGTTTCCAACAGGAAATATTTTCTTATTTCCGTAGGAGCATTGGTGCACGTTCACGTTTATGGAAAGTAAATTCATCAATATTCAGTACAACACAAGAATGCTTTTCATGTAGGATTTTCTCTCAGAAGTACTTTAAGAAATTATCATTTAAAGGAAAGCTGGCTGTATGGGTTGTGCCTATCAAAATGAGAATTTGTCTTATCACACAACGCTACAACACTGTTGGTATTTTTCCAATACATTAATCACTATTGTGGCCAGTGTAAGATCTGTGCTTCCACTGTGTTTTACTAAAAGAACATGGTTTCCCATTGTGGCTTTCATTGTAATGAAGATAGGTATCAGATAGGTGTGTGCAGACAAAACCCTGTGAAAGGTGTCTTGATTGGGAAAAAATCTAAATGAATAAATAGAAATCATTGTACATATCTTGGGTCTACAACACTTGGATCATATAGCTGCGAAAAACAATGCTCATCTGTCTGTCTGTGTGAAACTGATGTGGCTTTTAACCAAAACTGACTCAATTGTACATGGTTATACAGTCTGCTTCAAAAGTGGGGCACTTTTTATGTTGGCAGTTTTTACATCTGTGTGTATGTGTGTGTGTGTGTGTGTGTGTGTGTGTGTGAGAGGCATTATGATGCTCATCTGTGAAAAGGTCATATCCACCCTCTGTGCCTCTCCTCCCTTGCCTCCCTCTCTCACTCTGTTCATTATCCATCCAGGCTTTCTCCCTCTGCTCTGCATTTATTTTTACCTCCTCACGTAATCCTTAATTAATGTAGATCCAGTCACCGTGCCTCACATTCTACGACCATACACACTTACTTGAACGCATACACACTCATTCATGTTCTCCGGAGCAGGCGCACACATTCAATCATTTATCTTCTCTGCCAGTCTCTTGCAGGAGCATAATGATCTAGATCACAAACGTGCGCACACACACACACATCTTAACATGTTGCACACTTTACAATAATAGGCAGATGGAGTGGCCTCATTGCTCAGTGAGCTAAGGCACACATACCATAAAACCATCGTGCACCGAGTTCAATTCTGGACCGGGGCCCCTGATGCATGCCATCCCATCCCTCATTCTGCAGCTGTGCTAAATTATTTAAAATCAACAGAAGAGGGTTTACTGACCTGTTATTGGTGGCCTTTTTGTACACATGTACTTATTTACCTTACAGATGCTCATTTAAAACAAGGCTCTACATATCAGAATACATGCAGGTCCTGTAAATATTTGATCAGCATAGGGTTTGACAGGCGGCCGGGTTTAGTTCTCCTTTTTCCATTGTGTTTTAGCCATGGCCATAGGCAGATCACCTGCTGTTGCATTTAAATGCTTGAAAAACATTGAATGAAACGTGGCCGCCGGTAATGACAGCAGGATGGTGGATGAGTAGTGGTCTGAGGAAATAACTACTGTACATCTCCTAATATAGAACTAATACATCTAACAGCAACTGTCTGCAACTCACAGAACTGTGTAAATGAGAGCAGCTTTATTGGGAATTTGGCCGTGTTAAAAATACTGTATATGTGAGCAGGGAAAGTAGGAGAGACGAAAACGGATAGAGGGCAGAAACTGACTGACCCCTGGAAGAATGCAAATAGCCTTTGACGCAGTCTGGCCATATACTAGCTTCTGACGTATTCTTGATTTAATTTATTAAAGCTTCACGTGGAGTGAGAGAAATTGGTTCTTACAGTGCAGACTGTGTTATTTCCTCACAGGGGATTAATTGACCCTTTTCTGCACCAGTCGAAGGAAAAAAAAAAACAACTTTAAAAGGTGGAAAAAACATCTTAACATGTCAGAAGTATTGCTCTCATTTACTACGACACACTCACGACACATCTTCATGGATTGCCTAGTTGTTTTTAGACGTTTTATGATGATTTGAGTGGTGATAATCTCTGTCGAGTGATGTTTTTTTTTAAATAAAGGTTGTGTTAGCTGGTGGGAGCAGCATCCACATTGTGTATGAATGGCGGTGTTTCAAAGCTGAGCGTCCCCTCCAGTGTCCACCCCCTGTAAACCATGAGCACTGAACTGTCAGTCTCTGGTTGACGTCACCACTATGATTAGTGTAAGAACCTGAGTGCAAGAGGCTGCGAACGCTGTATGAAGAATTGGCCCCTCATCCCGCCTCTGATGATGCCGGCCTAAATTAGATCTAGATGTACTACGGTAATTTTGGTTTTCAGTGTGTAATAATGCAATAACTGACTCGGACAGGGGGATGAGTGTCCAAGAGGAGATTTATAAATGAATGTAAATCAGTGTACGTTACAGAAAGCATGCAGAGAGGGCCGTTCGACGAGAAAATATGGAAATCAGTGAAGTGTATCGAAGTGTGTCTTTAAAAAGAAAGAGAGAGAGAGTACCAGAAATATAATCTGTGTCAAGCTTTGTGTGTTCCTTTGCAGACCCATCTATGGTTTGTGTCCGACCATTTGAATCTGTACAGCTCACAGAGTCTGGTGTTGCTGTGTTTGCTACTGTGGCTCTGTGAAGAATGTTGTGTGTGTGTTGTGTGTTTTTCATGATATAATGCACAGCGGTTTGACTTGTCATTAACTGGCTATTTGCAGAGTTTAGTGTTGTTTTGAATAAGGGGATGATATCTTTATTTAAGGCATAAGCAGCACCTATACACTGTTGTATGTATCTGTTTCTGCAGAGTCTTTTTGTGAGGGGCACACAAACATTTCAAAGGCTGGAAAATAGTTTTCAGCTTTCTTGGTTGGCAGTTCATCCATCAGTAAGTTTAGTTGTTTATTTGTGCATGAAGGGTCAAGTTCCACATACTCCGCAGCTTAGTTGCATAACATATGATGCTGTAATTGCCACATTTATAAGTGATGCGCCTTCTAGCCACAACATGAGTCTGGTTGCTGGTGAAACCGTGAATTTTAATTTTTTTTTATTTTTTTTTACCGCTGTTCAAAGTGCAGTATAAAAGCTGGATGTTGTCTGTTTCCATGTGTGTTGTAATCTGAAGAGCTACCACTGGTCGTGTCTTTAATCCCTCTAGACGTCTGCAACACATTAAAAGGTTTATTGTTGTATGCTCCTGCCATGCTGGAGCAAAATGTTTCATTATGTTTCAGATACTTTTGTCTTTGCACAAGGTTTTCTTACACTTCTTGTGTTTCTTTGACAAATTCTCTATTAAACATAGCCAAACTTAACCCCTTTTTGTTGTCCAAAAATATAATGTTTATCTACACAAGCAGGGCCAGTTAGCATATACAGTTCTGTACAAGAGTGTGTGGTTTCAATTAAGATGTGCATCCTGTGTGAACTGGACTTTCCCTCTCAGTCTGAAATATTTTTGGTGATTCTGTGGCAAAAGTCATATTTGTGGTTGTATCAATACTGCAGTAGTCTATGCTATTTTGACAATGAGCGAATCAACCCAAGAACCTCATGTGGTGTGACTTTGAGAAATTATTATGTATTGTTAAAAGGATGAAAGAATTTAGATTCTGTATACATTCCAGTAATCGATATATATCGAGTCGATAAATGAATTCGATGAGCTGTTCAGCTGTTATAAGATAAAATAATAAAATATGATAATATTTGTATCTATGTATACAAATGTGGAAAAAATGAACACCAGGACAGCTTCATGGTTCTCGTGACTCTGCGTGCTTGGTTCTGTGTCCATGATCCTTATCAGCCTGGGTACATTCCCTACATGAGAGGACGGGTCCACAAAATATGTTGTTTTTTCCATCAGTGCTGCTCGACAGCTACTCTGTCCAGGGGTCCGGCATGTGAAAATCAGACCAAGCTATCCTGGGAATTGAAGCAGATATTATGGTTTCTGCTGATGTTTTCTAAAGTGCCATCTGTTTGTTTGTGTGTTTGTTTTTTAAGTGGTGGCTGTTTGGCAATTTTAAAATAATTGTTTTGCTATGTAATGTGTTCATTAATGTTTTCAAGAGAACAGCTTTACTGCAGATCCTCTTCTGTCATTGTCCTGACTGTTGTGCAGTGTGTAAACACTTGTGTCAAGTATCCACAGCTAGCTCTGTACTCCTGTATAGCATGTGTGTATGAAATGACATTTGTCAGCACATCAGAGCCTGTGAATGAGAGAAACAGCTGTTTGGTCAGTCGGTGATCCAAAGGTCAGAAAAGTGTTTGAATCCCTCATAGCTCGAGGTTGATATGCAGAGGCACTCATCAGTAGGTTCCCTCTCTCCGTTCATGGCTCTTTCACTAGCTCCTCTGATAGGCCTGCATCTGTCTCATCCTTGAGTTGCTAGGCAACAGGCTTTCTGTGTGTGTGTGTGTGTGTGTGTGTGTGTGTGTGTGTGTGTGTGTGTGTACTGACACGTTGCTGTGGCAATGTCAGGCTTAAGCGAGGGGAGAGAGAGAAATATTGAGAATAGAGAGAAAGGCAGATGAGAGAGAAGTACTCGGAGAGGAGTGGGGGAAGAAATGAGAATGAGTCAGAGCACTGATGAAGCTGAGGGATCAGAGAGAAGAGAGCCAAAAAAGCACTAGATTGTCTCTGGCCTTTCCTGTAGCCTAGCTGCATATATATACGGGCCTGCAACTATTTTAGTGAGGTCACTGGCAAAGACAGTATGATTTACCAGACTGGCAGGCAGGCAGGCAGCGAGCACTGAGCTGTTATTGGATGGAGCAGAGAGGTGTAAGGGAGAGTGGACGTGCTCAGAATAGGAAATCAGACCAAGTGATTGGATTCCTCCCCACATCTCACTCCACTCTTGCTCTCTGGCTCTCCCTACTCCTACAGCCTTATGGATAATGGAACCACTCCCACTCAGTCACATTTCAAATATATTTTGTCGTTTCCAGATGCCCTTGTGTATCACCTGCTGCTCATATCAACATCTAAAGCAAGAGAGGGCCCTTTTTATTATGTAGGGAGGGAAATGAAAGATAGAAATGTATTTGGGTTTTATTTCATCCAAAAACTTTTACTTTGCTAAAGACCAAATAAGAATACATCAGTGCACACAGTGTAACTGTGAAAATTCATCTGGGCTCAAGAGGCTTGGTCTCCACCCTGAAGAAGTACATAATCAGTGTTCTTTGATACAACACTATGCACATATCCACTTCTTTCTTGC
This sequence comes from Selene dorsalis, assembly GCA_900303245.1. Lineage (NCBI taxonomy): Eukaryota > Metazoa > Chordata > Actinopteri > Carangiformes > Carangidae > Selene > Selene dorsalis. The sequence continues at coordinate 7,680 of OMNW01012139.1, read as the reverse complement.
TCCTTTTGTAAGCACAGTTCTGCTCTAGCATAATGCATCCTTGCTCTCAGTGTATGTGTTAGCACATGTTTTTGTGTGTGTGTGTGTGTGCGTTTATGTGTCGGCCTCTTCTTTCTCTACACAGGTTTATAATGAAGTGAATGGGCCCAGGTCAGGGACTGAGCAGCCGAGCTGGGCTCTGGTTGCCAGGATACAGCAGCCGAGCCCGACTGGCTTTATTTGCACACCAAACAGGCTAGCTAGCTTTCTGCTGCTGCTGCTGCTGCTGCTGCTGCTGCTGCTGCTGCTGCTGCCTGCTGTAGGCCGCTCTCCTGCGTGACATGTCAATAGGCTGCCACAGGCTCTCTGCAGGATACTGGACAATATGGTCCAATTTTATATATCACAATAAGCAGAAGACCTTAAAAGATATATTCAGGTTGTTATTTAGGTATGAAATATGATCACAGAGACTGTGATCACCAGCACGCATAGAAAAATAAAGAAACTGACTGTCTCATGGGATGTTTGGGGCGAAGATGGCTAATCCATCTAACTTATCATGGTGTGTGTGATAGTGGGTGGCAGAATACAACAGTGTGTTTCAGTGTGTGTGGTTGGTATTACAGGTTTGTTGCCTTTGGTTTAAGAGACTTGTAAGACCTTGGTATAAACAAAACACTATTGCAGTGTGCAGAATGTAGAAGAAATTATTGCATCGTATTTTGAATGTGTTTTTAGCTGCTAGCATGAGCCATAAGTTTGTGTGTTGGGTGTTCACTATCTTAGTAAAAGCAGTGTTGATTTAACAGTAACAGGTATATTTGTTGCAAGTTTACAGTTCAGATTATTGTATATTGTTTCCTCATATTTAATTAAGACAGCTACAGAACTTGTTTCCTTTATGATTGTGGTAGGCATGGGCCGGTTACTAGTGCAGTGCGATTTTTTACGATATATATCATAGTGCGATATAAAAATGTCTACCATAGGATATAACCCTCTATTGTTTATATCGTAATTTTAACGTGTGTAGTTCAGTTGCAGCACCATCACCATGTTTTTATTGACAACAGAACAGCGTGTAGTGAGAACAGGGGGCAGGCCGCTCACCGTTACTGAGACACTTCGATTGAATACGCTGAGGGGACTTTAATTATAAAACCGCAATACCGTGAAGCCGTGATTTTTTTGCTTAAGGTTATCATACCTTCAGAATCTCATACTGGCCCAGGCCTAGATTTTGATAAACCCTTGAAAATAATTAATAATTATTCATAAAAATAATGTCCATCTATCTTAGCTGTGTTGCAGGCCCCGAATAATTTGGACAGTCTTGCTGTAGCAGCGTTGCCACTTTTACAAAGGATTGTGTGATTCATAAATATGTCTGGCATTTCAAATGTCCAACAACTGTTCCTCCATCGATGTAACTACGTGTAATCCATAGGATATTTGTTCAGCAGCACAGAGATATCAGTTGACCGACTGCCAGGGAGTCTGCCGCTGATTTGTGTTTGATTGTGCAATAGGCGATGGCGTCCGTGCACACAACACATGCGCAAAGACCAGACACAGAAACTACGCGCCCATCCCTGTGTGCAGCTGCTGTGTCGTTCAGCTGTCAGTGTGGAAAATTTGAGGTGTGTTTTTTGTGTGTACAATGAGAGTCATGAGTGAGGAGTGGCATGGGGTTGGAGCAAACAACTGCTTTTCATCTCTGCACCTGCACTTTCACTTCTCATCCCAGCAGTGCGTGTTAACATCTTTATGTTCCCCCATTGCTGTTGTATATTGCCCCTCGTGCATTTAATAATGAGTGCATGTTGTACCAGAATTGCTTGCAGTGCTAAAAGTTGTAGGGTTGAACACAGCCCAGTGAAGTTTTTAATGCTGTATATTTTAATGAAAACACAGTAGGTCTAATATGATGGACAGTCAGATCCTAATGAAAGTGGCATCCAAGATTTACACTGCACCACAACATTAGTTTTTAATGTGATATTAACACTGAGCTGTGAACAGACTACAATAAAGTACCATTTTATTCTTTTAAAAAAATTAATAAATCCATTGCTGCATCAACTATTACTAAATTTGGCTGCATTTGTATCCATTTATAGAGTCTATGAGGAATGATGCTGTACTGTTTAATGTACGTGTGAGTTGGCCGGACACGTTGCATCGCGCACTGAAACTATTCAGCTGCAGAAGTAATTTGTTCTTAATCAAATGACTAGCACTCACTTTGCATGACAGTTTCACTAGGTGTGAAATTGCTAGACACAGACGAGGTAACACTCTGTCCGTCTTCAAGTCAGATGTAATGTGTGTTTCCCAGATCAAATGAGCTCATACTTTGATATCCAGATGTAATTGTGCTTGTGGTTTGTGTGTGTGTGTGTGTTTTTTAGTGCATTTGCTAGTGTGCACACAATATGCTGCAATATGCTGGAGTGTTGGCCTCTATCTGACCGCAGAGGGAGTGGCTCAGAAAGGATAGAGAGGATGCTACAGGAGGAGGGAGAAAGTAATGGGGGACATAGAAAGAAAGTTGTGTGCGTGCGTGCTTGCCTGCCTGTGTGTGTGCGTGTGTGTGTGTGTGTGTGTTTTCATGCAAGGGGGAGAGGGGATGGAGAGTAGCACTGGCAGGTCCTGTCCTTCATTTAGGAGAGATTGCTTCTCTGGCTCACCTATCACCAGTTCCTTTCTGCAGTCGACTCCATGGCCAAGTTTAACTTGATTGACGTCACACATAAAACATTAAAACTCACCAGGGCTACTCCTCCGTCTTTTTTTTATGATCCCGGGGCATGAGTGTTACCAGGCGATTCAATAATCAGCAGACAACAGTCAGTAGGTCATTCACATCTTTATACTTCAACAACCTGTGCAAATATTTACCTAGAAGATTATTTATTTTTCCTTCAAAAGTAACGTTTCTATTTTATGTCATTCTAATAAATCTTCCAAAAGCAATTAACATGACTTACTATGAAAGTGTCTAACATGACATAACACTCTCTGGGGTAGATGTTTTGGGGAAACTCCCTTCACTTTTCCATCGGTTGGGGAACAACATACAACTTTTCTTGGTCTTGAGAAGCTGCAGCTTTGATTAACTGACACACTGCAGCCCTTACTGTTCATTAATCACCATATTGACAACTTACATACAGCTCACTGGTTCAGTTTTCTGTTGCTAGCTGGTTTCGTGTTGCCCTGCTCCCTGAAGGAGCTCTGCTGCTCTAACATCACCTTTTACATCGATATCCTCTGAAGAACGAGGAGATGGTCCGGGAGGTTTTGATGCTCGAGTTGAGGACTCAAAACAAATCCACGATAACAGTGGGTGTTATCATGCTCACACAGTGTGTGTGTGTGTGTTTGTGTGCGTGTGTGAAAATCATTTGTAGCCCGCTGATATTAATGATCGCGCTAACTTTTAGTGACAGCGCTCATAATCTAGCTGTGGCTGATGCTGCTCCTGAATGGACATAAGGGAAACACTTACTTAACATCGCTAATTGCAAATACATACAAACCAAGTCCACCAAGTGTCACGGGATATTCAGTGAACTATTCTTTCTCCACGCTGATGAAATGTTTTACGTGAAGGTGTATCTGCAGGACAAGCAGTAGGGACATCCACCATTGTATTGACGTTGTACTAAACTGATTCTTTCCCACTAAACTTGGTGGAGGGCAGGTTTGTTTTTTTTCACTTTCCCTCTTAACATTGTGAGATGTGAAAGGAACATGTGTTGTTTTTTTTTTACCTGTGGATCTTGATGTAAGAAAAATCCGAGCTTGATATCTACAATTTTGTACATTTCTGTGCTGATGTGTGTGTACGATTGCTGTTCTAGTTATTGTAAGTTATATTTCTGGTTTAATTGTGTTACATTTTTACAGCTTTGTTTGTTCCAAAACATAGCGTCCTCTGCACCTGCTTCAGTGTTTTCAACCTTTTGGATCTGTTTATTCGCTCCTTGCTGTTTTTGCTCTACCTTCACAGCGTACATTTATTTGTTGTGGTTCAGATTGGAAAAGTCTGCCCTGAAAAAATACTGTTGATAAACACACGGCTTAAATGTACAAATGTATTAAAACATTCATACTCATGTACATAAATTCATGTTTGGCATTAATCAACTGTTCAGTGGCAACAAGACTTTACTGTGTGAAACACACAGTCACACACACACGTTGTCAGCAGATGTTATACATCTCCTGATTGGTATGGAATTACAAAGGAAATGAGGCCTGTGGTTTGAACAGGGTTTCCTCTCCATGTGTTGCACCTTTGTGTGACTGCGAGCTTGCAAACATCATTTTCCTCTATTTCACATGTCAGCGAAATGTTCAGTTGCTGTAACTGCCCGTCATAGTAGTCCCAAAATAGTGCGGAGATTATTGTTCTAGAAGCCCAGCTGACCCAGTTTGAGGTGTGTGTATGTGTTAGAGTGTGTGTGTGTGTGTGTGTATGTTGCTGCAAGGTTTGTTTATTTCTGAGAGAAGTCGACCTTCCTGCCACTTTTGTTTGGTGTGGTGAGAGGTGGGAGTTTAGGGAACATTGATGTGAGTGCCTCACTCACAGTAGCAAAGAGGGAGTAACAATGAGCCGTACGAGAGAGGAAGGGGGCTGTGGTTCGCTGTGTCTCTCGTGGGTCTTTCCATACACCAGTAAAAGGGGAGCAGCACATCCTCTGTAGCTGTGTGCCTCTCTGGTTGGCTGGCTGGCTGACTGGCTTGCTGGCTGTCTTGACTTGACTGACTTGACTGGAGGGATATAAATAGCAGTCTTTGAGTAGGATAACTGCGGAGGGAAAGGAAGGAGGGTGGGGGAGGGGGCAGGGAGATGGAAGTGGCGCCAGGGAAGATAGGAGTGCCAGTGTCTCACAGCAGAGAAAAAGTAATGCAGCCATGGTCTCATCTGCTCACTCACTCAGTCACAAGGATGATCATACTTGGACGCACTCAGAAGAGAAAGTGCATTACGGAGGGGAGAATTGAGGGGAGGAATGTATGATTAATTCATAGCCCCGTGAAGCTGAAGGCCTCTCTTCATGAAAGAAGGCAGTGGATAGTAATGCACACAGATATGTACATGCACAAAGGACAAAGTAAATCCCTGTTCATGAGTTGACGCTGAAAAAAACGATCACTTTTACCAGAGAGGTTTTGAGTCGTTGCTGTTAAACGGTAGCTTTGGGAGGGGTGATATGAAATGAGGACGGGGTAAAAGCCCACAGTTACAAGGTGGTGGCTGCCTGTGATGGTAAAAGGCTGTTTGGGTTTTTGTTGAGACGTGCCAGTCATGTTCTTAAAGACATTCATCAGCTGTTCCCGGAGCACTCAGTAACCAACAGCATTGGGGTTATGCAATATCTTACATGGTCCTCCCTGCTGTTGTTTTAAATTGCATTTCATGGCTGCTTTAATTGTCGTATAGCTGATACTAAAACTTGGCCTCTTGTTGAGAAACTGTGAGATATTTCTAAGCATATTTGGAGGAATTTGCACAGACCTCGCTCAACAAGCTTTTTTACCTGACACAGCTTCAAGCCAGCCTGCTGTCCTCCCTCTCAACTGCTCTCACTCCAGAGCAGGGGTGTAATGGTTGAAAATAGAGTGCTTGATGTACCGCTAATGGCTGCATTGTCTGGCAGTGTGTAAATGTGTTTTCAAAGACACATAGTGGCCAGGTGCTAACCTCCCCCACCATCTCTCTTTTTTTTTCTCCCCCCCTCTTTGTTCCAGACGGTTGATGACGATGCAATGGCAGCGTGAATGAAGCTTGGCGTGGGGAGAGCTGAACGATGCCCAAAGGTGGGGGTTCTAAAACCCCCCAGCTGGACCACTTCCCACTCAACACCGACATGGTGGAAAAGCAGGGTGGGAAGAAGGTAAGACTGGAAAGATACTCACACACACACACACATTCACACACTACTCTAAAACACACATGTCTTTATGCAGCACATAATCCCAGTTTCGGTGTCTTTTTGTCCTTGAAACTTGACACTAAACCACCGCATCTGATAAACAATAAAACCTTAGTCCTGCAGACCAGACTTAACATTAAGGAGGAAGAAGTAGTTTTTGATCCCATGGACAGACCTACAGCAGACAGTACTGCCCCCCTGAAGGGTCTTTCATTACAGCATTGTTCTGGACATTTAACCAGTTTCATCAGAGCATCTCTGCAGTTGATACTGATCCCTGAGGGGGGTTTAATGAAATTTTCCCATTGTTGGACTTGGATTTAGCCGCTCGTTACAATACTTTTCATATACTATGACTAGAAAGTCCAGATATTATTAAGAAGGTTGTACAATGACTTTGAAGCATTTTAAGCAGCACTTTTAATGTGTATTAGGGCTGAAAAGGAGCCCCGCTCTGGCCCTGCACACATCACACCAACGATCAGGCATTTGTAGAAGGATGTTGTTGTGCACAACATAGAGCTGCTGCTTCAAGGAGACTAA
>OMNW01012138.1:0-11820 GCA_900303245.1 Selene dorsalis | reverse complement strand
AGGTGAAGGATTAGAGGCCAGCTTTGTTTTACTGTACTGGAGATTTTTAAAGCACATTTCCTGACAAATACTCAAAACAGATAAAAAAAAAAAGAAAAGAAGAAAAGTAATAATAATAATAAAAAAAAGAAACAGAGGAGAGGTTTGATCCAAACTGTCAGATTTCTGGGACTCACCAAAGAGCTCTGCTGCACATTAACAATCCTTTATATTATGAAGACCGCCACCACCTGTAATGGGCCTTTAACCACCTGTCTGTCCTGAGCATTTTGTACTGCCAGAGGCTCACACCCTTGTGTCATTAAAAAATGGAATAAAAATATAATAACCTCATTGGTGCCTCACTCACTCCCTCGCCTCCTTTTTATTTCATCATCATTTCATTTCTTCCTTTGTTATTCCTATATTTTAAACGGACAGGCCAAAAGGTGCTCCTTACAGAGGAATTACTTAAGTGTGCGTGTGTGTTTGTGTGTGAGTGTGTGCGTGACAGAGAGACGGGGAGAGAGCGCGAGTGAGAGGGAAAAATGTGAGTGAGACAGAATATGATAAAGTCTGGAAGTTCAGCTCGGTGTTAACTTCCTGTCCCTCCAGACCCCATTAATACCACTATCACCACGGCTAACATCATTCCTCCTCCCTCACACCTCATACACCACATATATGTTACAGACAGGATGTCCATTAAGAGAACTGTGCAGGAGATAAGAAGGAACATTTGTCACTACACTCTGTGGCCTCAGATGGACCTCAAGAAAGAACATTTTTGTATTCCCATCATGACATCTGTAAAAAAACAAAAAAAAAAAAGAAAAGAAAGAAATCCTCAAGTGCTCTGGACAGATTCTGAAAATTCTCCATTTCTTAACTGCACAACATCATTAGTAATCATCAGTAATTTGCTTGTGAGCGTGAGATGTGATCGTTTGTGTACTCATCACCCTGAAATAACCACACATTAGAGATTATATTGGACTTTAGCAGGGAGGTGAATTACTGTCTTTATATCCTTTGGAATGGACACTAACAAAGTGGGTAAAGATGTAAAGAAAGTTGTTTCACTTATGTACAAAATGTTATAGAAATTTTCTGGTTGTGGTCCAGTAGGGGCAAAGCTTAAATGGCAGCAAGCCCTTGGTGCTGAATTTTATTTATGAAGAGTGGAAATCAATTTAGTTAGACATTTTCATTTAACAGTCGTCATAGACTGCAACAATTTAATCTGATTCATCGAATATGTTATACACCACAGCGTCTAAATAAAATGAATCCAGATCTCTCGGCTCTGTGCCCTAGATGCAAAACAGAGACTGGGTCTCTTGTCCATATGTTTTGATCAAGCTCCCATCTGAAAGAGTTTTGGAAAACTGTAAAGAATACCATAGAAAACGTGATTGGTTTTGAGTTTCCATTAAATCCAAGGTTGGCATAACTGGGAGATGAATCTATATTACCTTTATGTTTTGGATATAATATCAGATTTGTTCAAAAGGCTTGGAAAGCTGCAATTAAGTGCATTGCACAGAAATGCAAAAGTGTTGCACCTCCGTGCTCTAATATGTGGCTGAAAGAGCTTTCGGAAAAAATCATGTACAACTTGAAGAAGAACCCAAAAGCCTTTGATGAGGTATGGGGCCATTTTCCTGCTTCTGTGCACAAAGCATGAGGCGGACTGAATTCTTTCTGAGACGCTGAACTTACTGATGTTGTTGTTTATTTTGATTGTGTATGTGTACATGGGTATGTGAATATGCATGTAGGTGCATATGGGTGCATATACATGTAGATGTCTGTGTACATTTGTATTTATTTCTGTTTTGTTTGTTAATTGTACCCTTCCTGTTGATATGTGAGGAGTTTGGGGGGGGTGGGGAAGGGTTCATAAAATTTATTTAATATGATTTTCTGTAAATACCCTCCAACATGAGAGAGCTGTGGCAGTTACAGAGCTGGATGGTGACTTCTGATCCAACCCACCCTGTCACTGCTGAGTGTGGTGATGCCGAACTGCTTCCGTAAAGACCGGCAGTAAACCTGTGCTGTGGAAAAACATGTCAACAAAACCCTAATATTTATTCAAGCCTTTCAATAAAGCCATAAATATGGATGTTATGTTATGGAAGTTATTTTCGAATCAGTAATTGGTAACCGTTGTGCACCTTTCATACATCACATTGATGAACTGATAGAGCAGCCATCAGGGGCAGTGTGGGGCTCGGTGTCTCTCCACCTTGACATATGGACTGGAAGAGTCGGGGATTGAGCCGCCGCCCAGATTCATGCAGAAACAGAGTTCTTTAATCAAACGAGACCTGTTACTCCTTGTAGAGAGGGGGAGAACAATGAAACCGGGAGACTTTAATTGAACTCACGCCTCAGAGGAAATTCTGAAAATTGGTGCCACTTAAGAACAAATCTGTCCACACAAGTGTTTCCTGCATGAGGCCCATTGTTACAGAGAACTACCCTGCTCCATGCTCCAACACCTATCCATACCAGAGAGCAGATCCTAATCTAACATTGCTGCCGGGTCACTGCACTGCACACACACACTCACACACACAATATAGGAAACATCAGGCAATGATTAAGCTAATGTAGCTGTCTAACAAAGAGAGAAATACTGAGAGCCATTCAACTTTGTGACAGGACTTTTATTGTCCAAAAGCTTTATTGTCCAAACCTTGTGGAAAAACTGCCTTGATGAGAGTGAACTGTTGATTCAGGGTTCCGGCCAACCGCAGTGAGTAATATAGCCAAGTGCTGCAAGTCTGCCTTTATTTATTTTTGTATTATTAGAGGGTTATTAAATTTTCATTTTATTAACACTGCCTCACTACTTCACTATTTGTCTTTAAATGTGTATTCATACTTTTATTTATAAGTGTCATTATCTAAACATTTTATCTTTATTAGCCAATAGAGAGTCCCCACTGGGCTTCCCCATGCTGCTGTGGAGCGCGTTTCAAAAATACATGTCCCTGGAACTGATTTTCCCTGCGGCTTATGCCTGTCTTTAAACTGCACCGTTATCAAGGGAATTATCTTGTTTTAAATACGTAGCAGTCGGACTTATTTCTTCATGTGTCGCAGCCTGGTTGTCGGCGGTGAAAGCGAAAGACGGACAGCGAGGAGGAAAAAGAGAGGAACGGAGAGGGAGCTGGTGTGAAAGAAGAAATCTTGGAGACCTGGAGGTGAGAAAAGATCACGTTGAGGGTTTGGAGGAGAAGCAGAGAGATGGAGAGCAAACGAAGCGGTGCTGGTGTCTGTTTTCCCTCTGGCTGGTGATGGGCGACTGCAGCCAGCATAAACACATGCCTTCATGGCTCACACATTTCCTGCTTCACTCCACATCCCAGTGCTGGGCCACACAGGCGCAGGACACCACAACGAGCTGTGTGTGTGTGCGTACGCGCGCGTGTTGTGTGTGTGTGTACTTGCGTTCATGCGTGTACGGTATGCATCTTTGTGGTTTATGTGGACTTGCATTGTTTGCACACATCTTTCTCTTATCATCAAAACTCTGTGAAGGCATGAACGCGCGCACACACAAATCACACTTAAAAAACACACATCTCGGCTGAATGTAAAGGAAGATATATTTCATATTGGACTTAGAGGGAGGAAAGAACCCAGCTTATTCCCATCTGATTCTAACATATGTGGTTTAACAGGCATTAACATTATTCATCTCCTTACTTGTTGGCGTATCTCTCCTCCCACGGGCAAGATATCTTAATGTGTAGTAGTCTTTCTCTCTCTTTATGGTACATATGTGTGTGTGAGGGAATGTGTTGCATCAGGCTGTTACTTTAAGGGGGAGTGTAACAGCAAGGTTGTCTAATGTGTTGATTCTACACAGCTCCTTTCATCTATAGAGAGCCTCTTTTCATCTATAGCGAGAACCTCCACTATCACCTTTCAGACAAAATCAGGCGGAAAGAGAGATTTAAGACACAATGACGACGGGTACAGAGGAGCAGGGGAGTGTGGGAGATTGAGAGACGAGGGGGTAGAGAGGGAGAGATAGACTGAGGAGAAATGGAACGAGACGGAGAAGAGAAAGTGAGACGGGGGAGGGGGGATGCAAGGGTCCTTACGATCCATCATCCTACGGAGACACTTCCTGAGAAAGGACGGCACTTTTTTTTTTCTCCCTCCCCCGGTCTCTCTGCTTTGTCTTACAAGCAGTGCTAATCAGGAAACGCATTAACGGTCAGCTCCAGCTGCATCGCCTCCCGTCCACGCTCCGATGCTACGTTCGCAGGCTTATTTATGTACGCTTCATTTTAGGTGTTAATTATAGAAATAGTTGATGGTCACCATCCACTCCACCAGCGAAAGCTACATAGCCTGAGAGCAAAGGGGTCACAGAGGCAAGTCGCTGCCTCTCTTCTTGGTAAATTGGGTGTAAAACAGGCCTGGTGCTCCAAGTGACTATGGCCCAGAAGCAGATGATTATCTGGGGCTAATTTCACCCACTGTGGGGCTCTGAGTATCCCTTAAGGATCATATAAGGGCCTTATAGACGCTATACAGTTCAGCATGAGGTGTCCCCGAAGTAATTTAACAAGACAGTCGTCCTGGCATCCTGCTCCCTCCGCTGATGACATGCTGAACAGTCGTCTGCTTGTAAATTTGCCTAAGGAGGACTGAGAGGGAGGACGCTCTGCACGTATGCAATAAAAACACAGTTGGACCGGATTCAGAGGTCATAAGCATGGAGCAAAAAAACACACACAGATTACATTTATGGTGCCTTCAGAAAGCTGGTTTATGTGTTCCATGGAGTCTGAGCGCTCGTCCTAATAGAGCTGGGATAAGCATGAGTACATTAGGCCTCAGAGACTGCTGCTCATAACCAGCGTTGGGCAACTTACTTGACAAATGTAACCAAAACTCACTGCGTATTACTCATCGCAGAAGTCGTTATATAACTTTACAACATACTCAACAGCAGAAGTGATGCGTCACATAACTTTAATTACTCCGCGCGGTTCAGACAAAAGGTGCCTTTAAAGTGCAACTCAATTGATTACACAAAGTTGTGTATAAAAACTTTTGTGGTTCCGCAGAGTCTGATAAATCAGCTCAACTGATGTGACTCGAGTCAGCATGGCTTGAGAAGCTGACAAGTTTGAAAATGGAAAAACATCTGAGGGTGTGGAGCGAAACAGAAATCATCTTCCCAAAATCTGCAGGCTGCTCCTCATCTCTGCTCGAGGTTAACTCGAGGTTAGCTGCAACCAGAAGAACACATCCAAACTGCATTGTGGGTTATGTAGCTGCATCCAAAGAGAATCCATCCTTCCTGATTCTGATAAAGTTACAGCGTTGTAATGTAAAGTGATGAGAAGCTGCTTCATTATCATATTTGTCTGTAAAAATCCTGGCGATATTCACTGAAAAACATCTACTGAACCGGTCTCTCCACAAAACCGGCACCGACCCCCCCGCTGAAGATGGTGAACGCTCCGCACCTCCACGATGTAATGTCAGAGTAACGGTGCGTTACTTGGATTAATTACTGTAATGCTGCTACTGAATTTCAAAATTGTAATCCCTGTACCACTACTTGTTACACCGCACACACACATCTCAACCGGCCTGGCACTGTCTCTCAGCCTGTGTAATCATGTGTAACACTGTGTGTTAAGTACGTTTGCTAAGGTCATTAGCGAATGCAAGATGAAAGCTGATCATCTGCGGGCCTATCAGCTTACATGAAAATGAATATGCGTCACACAATCTCTCTCATGTGACATTTTGTCTTTCTCTACAACCCCCTTTCCCTCTCTCTCTCTCTCTCTCTCTCTCTCTCTGTCTGCTTTTCATTCTGCCTGTAGCCTCTTAATGGCTCAAATGAGGTAATTCTTTTTGGAGAACGTACCGAATAACCCCCGTCACTGCACGTGTGTGTGTGTGTGTCTTTGCATATCTATGTGCGTATACGCGTACTGTATATGCCTTTGCATGCATAAAAGTGTGTGTGTGCGTGTGCGCGTTTCTCCTGTGAGCAATTCAGTGGTGCTGTGAGCTGAGCTGTAGGCTGTTTCAGGCTGCGGTCTAAGTTCAATAAGCCAGGTTTGACATATGCTAGCATTCTGTACAAACACTGTCCAGTGGTCGGCCCTGCACTCTAACCCTGCTATTATGACTGCTGTGCATGTGTGTGTGTGTGTTCCTGCTACAGAGGGAGCAAAAGCAAGAGGCAGAAGAAAGAAAAACAGAACAAGAGATGGCAACTAAGAAAAATACAGTAAAACCAGAGTCCTGAGAGGATAGCGTGATTGGGTGTGCTGCCCAGACCTAAAAATGTTCAAATGTTCTTCCACAACAACTGAATATGTTTCTAGACAAGGGAGATGAAAAGTATATGTCAGAGGAAGAACAAAGTGCGTGGTGGAGGAGACCAGCAGGTGGCCCCATACATCTACAGGGTTGTCACAGGTAGGACAAGCAGAGACAACCACACCTGAAGAGGTGGGCTGTGGAGCTAATGTCAGTCCTACATGTACCCCTGCTTTATTTTGTTTATTTTGCATTGTGGGAGAAGGGCATCCCGACAACATAGGCTAAAAAAACCCCACAATGCAACCATCTCAGCTGCTTTAGAAATCAGACCTAAAGAACTGTTTCATTCGTGTATATAAAAGCTCAGATTAGAGCCTAATGTGCTGTTATGGAAAAGCGTTTGAACGTTAAACCCCTGGATATTGATATGCTGTGTAATGAAATTCAGCAAATGGAAAAAGTGAATTGGTTTAGTGGTCTGAGAAACCAGCAGTGATGTTAATCCAGAGAATTAACTGTACTTTTCTGTACTGTGCTCTAATCTAATTGACCAGTGAAGGCCATCAGATAAAACTGTGTCCTGTGAGTTTACAGCTCGTCTGTCTTCCATCTTACCTGCCTGTCTGTCTGAACGCCTCCATCCACCCACTCCACTAACTAAAAGGTAGCCTGCCCTACCTGCACGCCTCCAGCAACAGATTGTTTGTGTAACTAAGTGCCTGTCTGCTCAACTGACAGCCTCCTTCCCAACCTCACAACCTGCCTAACTATCCACTTGTCTCACCGACTACCAGACGTCGGCGACACTCTGTCTTAGTGGTGGTTCTCCCATAAAGAGAGTGTCAGCCTGCTTGTCTGCCAGCTTGCTGCTCCCATAAAGACGTAGGAATGAGGGACCAATCTCATTAGGGGAAGATTAGGCCAACATCTGTTTGCTGTCCCGATGCCACTGCTGCTACTGCTGCTGTGGAGCTATGATGAGTGGTAATGCCACTGCCAGGGTATTGTACCAGCTAACATGCACACAAGCACACCACTTTCCACACAATCTAAGCTGTTATGAGATACTAATCACCGCTGTCATTGGCTTAGAGTGGGAGAGTTAGCCTGACCAAGAGTGTGTGTCTGTGTGTGTGTGTGTGTTGTCTTTGTTCTACTGTATGGTCCAAGCCCACAAACAAGTCCCAAAACACCCGAGGGAGATGAGTGACAGACCAAAGACAGAACCCAAACAGCTATAATGTTATGAGAGGGAGAGAGAAAAAGCAACAAGTGAGTACGAGACAGAACCAGTGAGGGCTGGAGGGAGGGATTGAGGGAGAAAGGGAAACACGTGAGGAGGTTAAATGTAACAGAGGGTTTATTGTTTGTGGTTCTTTGGGGAGGCAACGAAGCGAGCGAAGGAGGGAAAGGGAGCAGGACGAGGGGAGGAGACGAGGAGGAGGGAGACAGTGGGAACAGCGTGTTGGCAGAGGCCGGGACATCAGGCAGAGCCGCACAGTCAGCCTGCAGCCTGGGCCTTCCCACCAAACAAGCAATGCCACAGTATAATCAGACTAATGCAGCTCAGGAGACGGCCAGCACACTGGAAATCAAACAGCTATGGCACAGGATTAAACACTGTGCAATAAGGAGGTCAACTTTCCACACTCGGGCTGCTCGCAGACTACACACAAAACACAAACACTTGGGTGTACTTGGCCATCGTAGGAAGAATCTTGACAACACAAACACATGAGGTTGTAGGCAATTTTCTTAGCAACCTTTACTGAGATGTTTAACATCTCAAGAAACAAGCTTATAAGCTTGGCTACACAAAGTTTGCTGACTAAATCAATACCACCGTCGTGCCTGTGCATTAAGCAGGAAGGAAGCGGTTAGCTCGGCTTCGCTAATTCACTTTTTTGTAACACGGATCCAATGTGCAGAGACTAATGTGCCATTCTGAGACATTTCAGAGTAAAATGAATGATTCATACGACTCTTATCTGTATGTTAAGTGTGTGGCCAGAGCCGTGAGTCGGTTAGCCTAGCTTAGCACGCAGACTGGAAGCAGGTCTGGGACAACGGTTGGACGCTAGCAATCTGTCCATGGTTAGCAAATATGTCCACCAACACTTAAGGTCACTAATTAGCATGTCGCATCTCTTTGATTTATTTAATATCATTATAAGAATGACAAGTGGTGATTTTACATCAAGTTGAATGTGAAATTAGCTTCCTCTGGCAATTTGTGTCGCTAGCTGCCTTAATGTTTGTTCTGAAATGCCTTGTGTTTTATTGTGTTCTGATAGGGAAAAGGATGAGTAAATATTACTGATGAGCTTTAGAGGTATCATCTGAATGTTAGGAAGAGCCATGCTGCTGGGTTTTCTCCAGTCAGTGTGCTAAACCAGGAAGTGTTTTAGTTTAGCTTAGCTAAATAAGAGTAGATGGAGCTAGCCCAGCTCAGTACATAGTTCAAAGTAGGCCGGCACAATATGAGCAAAAGTATTTAAGCAAGTATTTAAGTGTGCATATTAACTATACAGTTCCTGGGTGTTTCTGCTTTAATAGGTTCCTGCTAATAGGTACCCTGAAACACTGGATAAAATAGGCTAATAAGAAAGTATTTCGAGCGTACTTTCATTGAACAAATTGCACATGAATAATCAATTAATTAAACAGATCGTTCTCTCCTGTCTCCTCCTACATCTCATTTACTACATTTTCACACAAATAGAAATGTAAAGTCCTCAGCACCAGTCTAGGGCCTATTACTGGTGGCAGGAGGATTTATTAAGGAGACTGCAGGTAATAAAGCTTCTTGTCATGCTAGTTCAGCTGTACAGGATGTTTTTTTACTTTAACATTCACTGAAAAAATAACCCAGTGAGTGTGTATTTTCAGTATGAACCCCTGTGCAGCTGAAATGTCCTGGTTCAGTGTGATGGATCAGGACTAGACCCTTGTGACAACAGCTAAATAAGTTTATTGCCCCTAACAGGCATCATATTCCACTGTGACTCAAAGTCCAACATGTAGAGAAAACATGGAGAGTGACACACACACACACGCACGCACACACACGTTTCCCTGTCAGCAGCATTAAGACGACCAACAAACAGTGATCTGTGTAGGGGACGAGTGGTCTCTCTTTCTGTCTCCCTCTCTAATTCTTGCATTTAGCCGTTTTCTCTCTGCCTTTGACAGATTTTAAGTAAATACCAGCAAACAAGCAATTATTCCTGGCAGCCCGGGCCCCTTCTCTCTTCCAAAGACATGCAGCAGAGGGAGAGGGGGTGGATGAAATCACCCTAACAGATGTGATTTAAATCAATATTACATTATATGTGCCTTTAAGTATTTAAAAAAAATAGCAACACAGGGAACCAAACTGAAAAGGGCCTAGTGATGACTGCTGCCCTTCACTTGACGGAATAATTGCTTTTAATACATCAGGGTTTTTCATATTTTAATTTCCTTTTACCCCCTGCTTGTCCTTCTTCTGTGTTCCTGCAGGTCTGAGCAATCCCCCTGATGTTAAAATAATATCAGGGAAAAAAAAAATTGAGCCGAGCTGTCAAACGCAGAGTTTAACACAAACCATCTGGTGGAACGATGGAGGTAAACAGGCGCAAACAGAGCTGGGCTCGGAGGAAGGGGGGGGGGCTGAGCTGAGGGAGGAGAAAAGAAGCAGAGATCTTGAGAGGGGAGATGGGGTAAGATAAGCCGAATGTTACGGAGGAGGAGTTGGAGTAATGGGAGAAAAAAGTGGAGAATTTGGATGCGAGAGAGGGGAAAGGTGGAGGATGAAGAGGAGGAGGCGGAGAGACGGATGATTGGGAGGGAAGGGGGGTGGAGAGGGTGACAAATATGTAGTCTGGGAACAAATTAAGGTGTTGCAGTCGAGACTTGACAGAAGGAGAGGAGGAGTGGGAGCTTCAAACACTCTTCTGTGTTGTATCCATTATAACAGAATGCGGGACAATAGGAGGGCTGCGTTCCAAAACGCTATACAACTATTCTGGATCTCAAAAGTTAGCTCAGTGATTGTGACTCAGATACATCTAATCAGAATGTAAACTTCAGCTGCTTCATGAGAAGTGCAAGACACTGATACGGTTGTTGCTGTATATTAAGATCTTAGAATTAATATGACCTCAATTAAACTTCAGGCCATGTGGAGCTCAGTTACTGATTTTCATTGCATGTACATTTCGAGCACTTAGCGACCATCATGTGGCTTTATCTCATCAACGATCCTCCAAAGCTTCAGATTGAATAATAAAGAATGTTTTAAACATTAAGTGTTGTTTCACACACAATGTGGAGCTTCCCCTCCAGGAGCAGGAACCATTAAAAGTCCTGGAAAATTTGTGCTCACCGTTTATTGTTGGTCTGCAAAGGGACACAAACTGCACTGTCCTGCATGTTGCTCAGATGCTACATGCTCAAACAGCACTGCTACCAACAGCGTGCACACAACAGAGACTGTTTCCTCCCATGACACTGAACATGACAGGGATTGATAAAGATGCAGGGCTGGACTGTGGGATGTGTCCATATCATCATGTTTGTCTCAACAGTGTCATCAGGAAAATTGTAGTGTTGAGATGGTTGTTTTTGTTTTAGAATGGGCACATTAAAAGACATAGAGGTAGAAGATATGGAGAGGAGTTCAGGGGGGAAGTATGAGCTCAGAGATGTCTTACCTTTTGTTGAGACAGCAGCGCGGCAACATGGAAGAAGAAAGAAAAAGACATAGCATTAGCATCATGGTTTCACTAAATGCTGATATTCCCAAAACACAATTAATATTCTAACATGTTGAATATCTACAACGGCCAACATGACAACAGCATCAACACAATGTAAGCATGTTAGCATTTTCACTGTTAGCATGCTCACAATAGGATTTTCAGAGCACTGCTATGCCCAGGCAGATTTACAGAGCTGCTAGCATAGCTGCACACTTTCACTCTTGTGTTGTTTTTTTTTTCCTGGAGGGAAAATGTTGGCAGGTAACTGATGGAGGCTGAGTGTGTTGACATTATCTTTGTTAGTACTTTTCACAGCCCGGAAACAAGACATCTCCTCGATCACCACCCTGTGTTTGTTAGAGAAAGGCACCGGCGCTCGACAAGAGAGGAAAAAAGGATTTAATAAACGAAGGAGTGAATCATCACACAGGTGCAGCGAACGCCTCGCTGCAGTCGTCTCAGCTCAGCGGCGCCCTGCTTCATGATGTCAGTGACCCCATCCCCTCCCCTCTTTCTGTATATTCCTCCTTGTGGTGGCATGGCCCCTGTCAGGTGACACGGGAGCTGATGAGGCCTGACAGAGGGTCAGCGACCTCACTTCCTTCTCTAATTGGTCCTGGGTGATAAACCGGCCCCCCGGGACCTGGTTAGGTGTGGGCTTGGTGGAGCAGGGAGAAGAGAGGAGTGGTGGAGTGGTGGGGCGAGCAACTGAGGTCTAGTGAGGCCTCTTCTAACTCAAGCATTTGGTAATGCGCTAATTAATTTTAAGAGTTCGACATCCCCC
>OMNW01012131.1:0-10731 GCA_900303245.1 Selene dorsalis | reverse complement strand
CATAAGCTACTCTGCCTCAGCAGCTGCTCTCTGTCTGTCAACAAACTGAGTTTCCTCTGTGTGTGTGTTGCAGAGGTGATCGGGACAGGCCAGGGCCGGACATGACTGGAGCTGGAAGTGGTGAGTAGAATTGTAGTCGGATGCTAAACTAGAAAATGTCAGTGATCGTGACTAATCACTGTGTCCTCTCCCTTGTTTTCAGGTGGCCAGGGTCCACCCGATGGGGCGGACTCTGAGGAGGCGGAGAGGTGTCCTATCTGTCTGGGCGCCCTGGCCACTGATGAGCTTGCCATGCCCGACAGCTGCTGTCACGTTTTCTGCCTCAGATGCCTCCTGACATGGGCAGAGGTAACGCTCAGTACCGCTGCATTCAATGTTCACTCCTATCTAAACTAGCCCGCAAAGCAGTAGTGAGTTGATGTATTGTCAGTGAATAAAAAAAACGAAATCGTCTTAAATTCAGATTGTTATGGTCTTAAATATTGCTGCTTTCAAATGGACGTCGTGAGCTCCTGTTTACAATTCACATCACCGCAAGAATTTCTGGTGTGCGCTGAATGAGCACAGTTTTCACCCCGTCGATGCATTATAAATGAAAATGACATGTTCACATTGTTATGTCTAAGGGTGTTTTCACACATACCGGTGTGCACCTGAAGTAAAAATGATGCATCGTTTTACGGTTCGCGTTCACACATTTATTTTCATTCTGGTCCGAATGCTGCATGTTAGTTGTAGTGCTGGGTATTTCCCTTTATGTCGTTTGTATTTACTGCTCTCTGCAAATGGTAGATTTTGAAAACGAAGTGCGGCTACTACGGAAGCCTGGTTAGGACCGAGGTGGGGCTGCGTTCAACAAATGGACCGCACCAGAGTTAGACTGAAGCTGCACCAGTCTTGGGGCGGCTTCGGTTGAACTCTGGATACTCATTTGATAGTAAAAATCTAAAAACAGAACCCGTTCTTCTAAATTCACTAAGTCATTAAAAAAACAGTTTCACATCAAACTTTCTTGTATTTAAGCTCCACTGTGCTTCAACAACCTCTCAAACTGCACAGAGTTTAAACTGCAGGCAGCAACATGACATTAACAACAGTGTTAAAATGGTAAATATGGCTCAACACAAACAGAAAGTCATGTAGTCATTACTATATCCTCCAAGTAGTTCAAAGAGAGAGCTGTTTGTTTCAGTAATTCACTTTCAGGCTGTTTTCACACACACAGTGTGACCGAGGGTGACAATGATACATTGTTTAATTTTTCAGCTCGTGCAGTTCATGTTCACACACGTTTGTTTTTACTCTGGTTCACACCCTGCACCACTGGCAGAGTGTCACGTTTCCATGACGACTGACCAGGAAAAGATGCCTAGCACATGATGTTTACAGTCAAACTTGTGGCGTACACCAGGCGCCGGGCACAGATGTTTGCCAGCGAGAAAACGACACATTCACGAATGGCGCAACACTACGTTCAGTGCTACGTTCAGTAAACAACGCGTTCGCCAATGTGTCTTGCATTGGGCACGTTCACTGAATGTACTACACAGACGTTCGCGAGCGATGAATCAGAAGAATGAATCAGATCAGGAAGTGATTCTGTTCAGTTCATTTGCTCAAACAATTCGTCTTTTTGAACGCAGACAACAACGTAGAATGAGTCAGCATCTGTAGTAAACAAAGGCGGGCATCAGCTCATGTGGCTACAAAATCATCAATTAAAGTCAGTTTTATTTTTTTTACAGCCCATAATCATAAATTTGCCTTGTCAGTGTTTTATTTGAAGATACCCACCTTTTCATATATCAGCTTGTTAATGATGACGACTTCTGTCCTTTACTTTGAAGTTACAGATGGCTCCTTCCTGCCCAGTGGACAGAAGACCTTTCACTAATGTTTACAGATGGGACGGGAACCTGAGCTGTGTGCAGGTCAGTCATCCAGCTCTTCTGAAATGAGCTGCCCTCTAAAGCTGGAAAAATGTTCTCGTGTGTTCTCCCAGCACAGACTAGTCTGCAGGCTGGTTGTTTTCAAGTCCTTGTTTCCTTCACCGGCTCAGTCGCAGGCTACTTCCTGTAATCCATTTAGCAAACAGGTCACAGAGACGCAGAGACTTCTTTTCCAAAAAACATGGAAACCAAAGAGAGGTCACTTATAACTCTGACACAACAGATAGTGAGAGAGCAGGTGCAGATGAGAAGAAAAGGTGTTCATACAGCGGCCAACTCATAATCTGTGGTCACAGTACAATGGAGATGGTATGTTGTAAGTGGACTGTTGGCACTGTGGCCTGTCCACTGCAGACAACTGTAATCTGCCTGTAACTGGCAGATCAAATTCACATCTCTGAACAGAGAAAACATGAATGAATGTGAGTCTAACAGAATGATTCGTCTTTATGCAGGCTCATTAACTAACACCATGTAGCAAAAGAGAGGGAGAAAAAGTTAACATGGAGTCAGCAGTGAACACTGATTCAGTTTAATGTTAACTGCTGTGGTTCCGGTTCAGTACACATGAGTTACATTACAATCTGTTCTCGACTTTGGAACTGCAGTGTCTAGTGTTTGTTTACATTGTGTCACTGTGCCTTTTGCCAGGTCAGTTGCCAGCTGATCACACATTGCTGATCACTGATCACTAGTCCCAGCTTTGCATTAATGACATCTCTGTGACACTGTTGACTTAAAGGTTCCTGTGAGGAAGCAAGTGAGTCAACCTGAAGCTGAGGGCTGCTGCTGTAGAAAGCCTGGACAAAAGAGCTGTCTCAAGTGAGTATCAGTGAGAGTGTAGGATCTAAAGCAATCCAGTGATATAAAAGTCTAGTTACATTTAGAATAATAAGATTTTTTTAAAAGACACCACATGTTTTCTTTTCAGAAATAAACTGGCAAAAAGACTGAGACGGCAGAAGGTGGAGAGAACGACAGACGCCAAAACAAAAGGACTCGTGAGGAAATGTATGTTCAACTCTTTACCTTACAGAACCGTGTTACACCTTCTCATTGTCTGTCTTTTTGAAAGTTTAATTATCTATTCATTTTTTATGAAAGTGAGACATATTCTGACCAATTTAGTTGTGTATGAATTTCAAAAACAAGAGGAATTAGGTATTTATAATGACATAATAGAAAAGCAACGAGTGTCTATGAGTGTGTTGTCAGAAAATAGTCAGTTAACTTGAGCCTCGGTGTGAACTCTGACATGTTGTCCATGAGATCTAAGGGTGTGTAAATGTCTTCCAGGTAATGATGAGGACCCCTCCTCTCTGAGCAGGAAAAAGGTGTGTCATTTTTCCACCTGTCGTTTTTTTGTCCTCTCATGTCCATGGCATAAAGTTTTTCATCGCTGTGTTGGGTTCTTCATGTTTGATGTGTTTTATCTAGGTGAGAGGAACAGAGTGCTGCACCTGGTCACTGTCCCCCTGTGTCTCATTAACAACCACATCAACACAGGACATGTAAGTCACACTGCCCTCACTCACTTATTAGATGAAGTGCACTAACTCCGCGGAACCCCCAGGGGTCACGGACCCCCTGTTGAAGACCTCTGCAATACACTAGAAGTGATAAATTGTCTTTAGAGAAATTGAAATGAATTTCATTACATAACACTGGGGAACAGTTTGAAAAAAAAAATCAGTTGAGTTATATTTTTATGCTGATTAAAACTAAAATTGTTGATGCTGATTCCAAAATAGCAGTCAGTTTTTTTCGAGCGCGTCCAGTGTTTTCTCCACAGCTTACCCTCCAGATAAGCAAAGTTCCACTGATTAGCTGTAGTAAGACTTGCCAGCTGATTAATTACAGAAGCCATATCCTTTGTAAAAACATAATAGTGTTAAATAAACATTGCAGTCACGCCTGTTTCTGTCATATTTCATTGTATGTCAATATTAAGTACAGTATTTTTCATATTTTTTAAGAAAACGGGGATCCTATAGTTCAAAAACTTGACGTGATAGAGAAAATCTGAGATCAGTTTTGGATTCCACACACAAAAATGAGTTAAAAACAGCTGTCAGACCTAACTCAACAAAAATTGTGTTCCCCGGTGTAATCAGTTGTGTTATGTTTTCATCAGAGAGTCATCAACATGTATTAGTGAGGGGGTGCTGATGGTATGACAAATAGGCTCAGGGGGGAGACAAGACAAAAACGGGTGGGAGCCACTGGCCTAGAGGGCCGAATGAGAAGCCGCTCCTGTAAAGTTCCTGCCTCCTAAATTTTTAGCAGGAACTTCCTTACTAGAAACAGCCCTCATGTTAACTCCACCCAGGAACTGAACCCATAACCTTCTTGCAGAGGAGCTACAGTGCTAAACACTGCATCATTACACATAGCTTCTTTAACTTTCCCTACACCAGCAGTGGGTTTTTGTTTTTGAGGTAAATCATTATGATCCTGTTTTACCATCAGACTTAATTTTTTTCAACTGAAGTGATGCTGGTGGGATCTATCCTGTGTGTGGCTGTGGCTCTTGATGTAGAGCGGGCTGTCCATTAACCAGAAGGTCGTTGGTTCGATCCCTGGGTCTTCCAAGATACTGAATCCAGATAGCCTCAGTGTGTGAATACCTAGATACCAAGCAAGCTGTGAGTGTGAATGAATGTGTGTTAACGGGTCTTAGTAACCAGAACAGATTCATCTATATAAGTGCAAGTCCATCCTAACTGTTTTATTGTTATGATCTTGTTGCAGTGCAGAGCCTGTCTGGGTGACAGAGGACATACCATATGACACTGGTTTCAAACAGTGTAAACCACAGGCTCAACACTGTCCTTGGCTTTCTCCTGCTGCTCCCATCCCTGCTGATGGCACCTCGAGGTAATGGAATCCCATCTCATTAGCTCAGTGTGATAGCATCTTTCATTAGACCTCACTGCACCTGAATGCCCACGTCTTTAAACTCCTCACCCTCAGTTTGTGGCTCATGCTTCCTCTGAAGCTGAATCTCATGCTAAGTTTTAAGCCAGCCATTGACAGTTTTCTACTCTATGTTCTGTTTTTCATTCCAATCTGATCGAAGTTGCACCGATACAGGCTAGGGATATAGATTTTGAATAGTTATTCTGACCATCAGCCAACGCTAGTGACCCAGCCATAAATTGTCAACTGACCAGTTTTAAATGCCCTAACTGAAGCAGTCTGTGACCCATGAAATAACACCAGTGCATCTGGAGTGAACTGAAATCACACAGAGGGACACACTCATATGTTTTCATTTTAAAAGAACGACATGCTTTTTAGCTTACTACAAGAAATAATCTCTGTCCACACCTAGTATGTGACCGTTCAGACACTGGGCATGCTAGTGGAAACAGGAAGCAACTGATTAGCCGCTGAAGGAGCAGCAAAAACAATTGTAGCATTAAAATGTAGAATAGAACTGAACAAGTGCTAGCAAAGGTCAGTGATGCTAATTATTCATGTTGTATTCACCGCTGCTCACTGCGTCATTGTCTCCAGAGGTCACAAGAATTTGGGATTTAACTAATTTACGCATTAACATGCTTTAAATCTCCTAGATGCATATGTTTGGGTCATTGGTCCAGTTTTCAGTGTGGGTCACACAGGACAGCCACAGCTGTGATGTGATTAGAACACAATAGTGGAAAAGAAACCAGCAGTAGGTTTATATTACCAGTCCAGTCTCTGACGTGAACCCTCTCACCCTCTGTTTAACAGGCAGAGTTTCCATCCTGCCAGTTGGAACCACAGCCCGTTTCCCTTCGATCTCCGCTCATCCCCCTTCACCTCCAGTCCACTCTTTGGCTCTGGACATTTTGGTGAGTCACGGGTCGATCACATATCGTTGTAGATATCCTTCTGTCTGTAAGCTCATCAGATCACATAATAGTAAAATTTCTTAGGTAGATACCATTGGTTTGGTAGTTATGGTCATACTCAGATTTCTAAAGATCTTTCACACCTCACAAGTGTGTTGGGGTAAAGTAAAGTGATTTGGTTTCCAGGAGCAGTGTCATGAATTAGAGAAGGTGATAGGTGATTTAAATAGTCTCAATAGAGTTGAACAGAGTCTCAGAGATAATGTTTTCACATGCTACTATTAGGCCTGCACAATAGGAGGAAAATCTGCAGAACACTGGTCAACATTAATAATAACAATAAGAATGACTTTATTAATCCCCAAAGGGAAATTCATTTGTCTGACAGCTCATCTTCCATTTGCAGAAGAATTAAAAGCCTGATGGCTGTGGGTATAAAAGATCTTCTATATCTCTCCGTTCTGCAGCGAAGAGAGAGGAGTTGTCCACCACTGCTGTTTTTTGGTTCATCAAGGTGTTAGAAGTGGATGATCTGAGTTGTTCAGAATGACCTCCACCATCTTCAGTGTGCATCTCTCTACCACATTCCCCAGTGTATCCAACCTGGCTCCAATCATGGAGCCAGCTTTTTAAACTAATTTGTCCATTCTCCTCCCATCCTTTTGCTGCATAGAACTGCAGCATAGAACAACAAACTTGCCACCACTAGGGATGTAATGACATGGAAAATTTGACATCTCGATTATAGTGACCAAATTATCACAGTTATTGATATTATTGCGATATTCTTAGGTGCGACAAAGCCCACTTATCAGTAAACTTTCCTTCAGTGCAAGTTTAAGTTTACACTTAAACTACCTTTAAAACTAATTGAAAACATCACAGTATAAAACATTAAAAATACAATCCAATATAAGCAATTTACACAAATTTACACAAAGACGATAATTGCTACAGTGTAAAAGTTTGACCGAGATTGACCTGATACTGGTGATGTTACATCCCTAGCCACCACAGACTGATAAAACATCTGCAGCGTCTTACTGCAGATGTCTAGAGATCTGAGCTTCCTTAACAAAACTCTTAACCGCCTGCCCACAATGACAAACTATAGATACAATATTTTCCTTTTGTAACCTGTGTTGTAACCTGTTAAGAAAAACTCAATGGCCACTCAGTGGCCCTCATATATCAAACATGTGTACACCAAAAAAATGGCAAGGATCGGCATTTATCAATCTGAATGTGAACGTAGGGTACGCAAAAATCTCACACCAGGTCTAAACCAGGTGTACGCACATTTGAACCAGCATAGAACATGCAGGAGTCAGCGAGGCACACAGGCTCATTATTAATAGATGATACAGAAGCAGCGATCCAGACTTCATGTTGTTGCTGTTTTTATTAGTAAAATTAAAAACATAAATACGAGTATACAGCCACAAGTTCATCAAGTCCATGTTGAAAATTAACTCCACTTTCATGTTGAGCAACTGAGGTGAATTCAAAGCCACGATATAGGTGTGATAAGACAGGTGCTCATTAATCAGCTGTGTAAACAGAAACAGTCAGTGGCAGACCTGTTACTGTTAGAGCAGTAGCTACACATCACAGATAGGAACCTCCTGCAGGACAGTGATGAACGGCTGCTCAGTCTCTTCATCTGCTGGACGCCGGAGCTCGCTCCGCGGTACGATCTCCCTGTGCGGGTGCTCTCCACTGTGGAGTTTTGGGCCACTGGGACCTGTCAGCGGGAGCTCGGGGATCAGGCCGATGTTTCACAGCCCTCCATCAGCTGAACCATGCCATCAGTGCTGACGGTTATACAGTCACATTCGCGGCAGTAATTATAATTTCTCAAACACTGATGGGCAGCAAACTGATTAAAAAGGATTTCATGAGATCGCTGTCCCCTAATCTGATCGATGTGACTGACTGTCCACATACATGCGTCTGAAGCTTCCATCCACCAGTGATCAGAGGTGGGTAGAAGAGCCAAAAATTGTACTCAAGTAAGAGTATTGCAGAATAATATAACTCAAGTAAAAGTAAGAAGTAGCCGAGTAAGAGTAAGAAAGTACTGGTGAAAAAAACTACTCAAGTACTGAGTAACTGCTGAGTCCATTAATTCCTGACCAGTGGACACCTTGTCAGGCATCATCCCTCACAGGATGTTGGCAGCCTATTCACAGCCAGATATCTGCTTCCTGCATGTTACTGAAATTTGCGGCAGAGTGACGCCTCTGTTTACCGCCGAGATTTTGTGTGTGGTCAAGTCACTGCCTGGCTCTGTCTGATTGGTGAGCAGAGTTAAACGTCCTTAATGGCTACATTTGATTGGTTAATCGCAGTCTTGTGACAGAGCCTCTGTTGGAAGCATCTCTGTCAAAACAAACAGTAAGTAGAAAAGTAGTAGTAGTAAAGTAAGTAGTGAGTAGCGAGCAGAATGTCGCTCAGTGTAATGGAGTAGTAGTACCGCTGCTTCTTCTCAAATATACTCAAGTAAAAGTAAAAAGTATGCGGCATTCAAACTACTCTTACTAAGTAAGAGTACTAAACGTAAAAGTACAATTTCTCCAAAAAGTTACTCAAGTAAATGTAATGGAGTAAATGTAGAGAGCTACTACCCACCTCTGCCAATGATTACACTTGAATCAATCACAAAAACTATCACTCTGTTAATGTCCAGATATTTAACGGTGCCACCCTCTACCTGTGGAATGTGCTAATGTCAGTAAAGTCCCTCTTCTTGGCCGTCTTCCGTGTCTCCTTGTCGTAAAGTGGGCAGGACGAGGCCTCTGAAGCAGGAATATATCGGCACGTGACATTTAAATTACGATTGTTTTCAGCCGTCAGATTTATCAACACCGCACCAGTTTTACACTGAAATCGGCAACGTACACACTTTTCGTAAATCACATGACACATGCTGATATTTATCCTACACAAGTTTGACAAATGAGAGAAAGGTCAGAGTTGAGCAGATCTTTCAGATTTAGATGTCAAAGTTATGTCAGTTGCACCAGAGTGTCCAAAATGGTCAGAAAGAGGAGCTGCTAATACGTGTTGAGATTTTTAAACCAGTAATTGACTTTGTCAATAAAGATGTTGGGTTCTTGCTCCAACAGTGTTCGAGGGTGTCGTCTGCGCCATCACATGTCCCAAAGGAGGTGAGAAGAGAAACAGCCGAGCCTCCACCTCCAAAGCTCCCACCAAAGAGAAGGAGTCTCTACCAACCAGGCGCTCCGGACGCAACAGTAAATCCCAGGAAGACGCTCCTGTGTCCGATCCCCCGTCACTGCCCCAGTCCAGCTCATCAGACTCGGACTCCTCCACCAACCAGTCCGCCAAACCGGCCAAGGGTTCTCAGGCACCAGCCAAGAGGAAGGGCAAGCAAGTAACAAACCGAAAGGCCAGCGGCAAACGGAAAGCCATGACAAGAAAAAAACGCTCCCCTGAATTCGTCAGCAGCCCGGCAGCCAGCGAGGAGGAAGAAGATGGTGAAGGAGGTGACAACACAGAAAAGGAAGATGAAGAGGAGAAAAGTGAGAAAGAGCTGGATGCAAACATGTCAGAGCAGCAGCAGTCTGACGCTGAAGAGAGCCTCGGTGCAGACCACGACCAGGACGGGTTAATCTCTGAAGACGAGCAAGGAGGTGCAGCGTCTCCTAGCAACCATGTGGACCGGGACTGTGATGAGACTCAGGAACAAACCAATGAAGAGCAACTGGAAGAGAAACCAGAGGAGCCAGATGAGGACATGTCCTGCCCCTCAGACCATGTTCCCAACAGTCCTGGGTCTTGCTCTGAGGAGGACCAGAGCAAAAGAGAGGAGGAGGAGGAGGAGGAGGAAGAGGAAGAGGAGGGGGAGCCAGCCAGCCCCCTGTCCCCTGGAGACAAGAACTCTGAAAGTGAAAGACGTTCTTTTCCATCACCCTCTGACTCCCATAATGCTCTGCTTGAAGACCTGATGTCTCCACACTGTGATGAGCAAAAAGAGCATGATGATGAAATGGAGATCTGCGCTGATTCGAACGAAGCCAACAGTGAAGATGTGAGGGCTGAGTCGTGTGAGAGCCCCACACTTCCTGGTTCCCCCTCTGCTGCAGAGTCACAGGACAACGTAGCTGAGCTGGAGACGAAAGCTTCTGAGGACACTGATGGAGAACCAGTGGGATCAGAGGAACCTTCAGCAGGAGACAGTCCTGGGGAAGGAACCAAGGACTACGGTCCATCCAAGGATGACAACAGTGTGGTCCCCATGGACTGCAGCTCTCCCATGAGTGAGCATGGAAACAATCCCATTCTGGAACTACCAAAGGAGAATGATAACCTGCCCGCTGAAGAACCAGCTCCCACTGAAAGCCAAGGCATCAAGGACGAGAGCTACGAGGACCAACGGGAGAGGGAGAAGAGCCAAGAGAGGAAAAACAGCAGGCAGCGGCGCTCTCGTTTCCACTCCCCAACCTCCACCTGGTCCCCCAAGAGGGAGATGTCGAAGAGGGAATCATCCAGGCGCTCACGCTCACGGTCCAGAGATCGTGACGGCAGCCCGCCCTCCAGCCATTCCACCAGAGCCCGCAGCAGAGAGCGAGACCGGGACCGGGATCGGGACCGGGACGGCGAGAGAGACTATTCTAGGAGGGACCGCAGCCGTGAGAGGAGGAGACGGCGATCGAGGAGTCGCTCCAGGTCCAGGTCCCGCTCCCGGTCCAGGTCCAGGTCTCGATCCAGAACACGGTCCTACCGACGGGGGGCTAGCCCCGACTGGTCGGCATCCAGAGAGCAGTCTCCTCAAAGGAAGGAGCGCAGGGGAGGGTGGAGGTCAGGCCAGGGCAGCGCATCAGGTGGAGAGGGACGGAGGTATGGAGGCAGTAGTCGCTTTGAAAACGGCGTGCCCGCTGAAGGCTCCCCTGAACGCCAGGGCTGGTCTGAGAACCCAG
>OMNW01012128.1:7674-28734 GCA_900303245.1 Selene dorsalis | reverse complement strand
CACACACACACACACACACACACACACACACACACACACACACACACACACACACACACACACACACACACACACATACTGTGCTGTGCTTTAGACCATTTACATCCACTTTGACATGTATTGACCAGTAATTATGTCTGTCAGGGCTCAGGTTTTACCTCATCAGCTCCTTTGTTTTTGGTGATGGTTCTCAAATAAACAGTGGTAGTAGCAGCAGGTCACAGGCTGAAGCTAGCAGGAAAACAACAGATAAACTAGTGTCAGTATAATCACCTCATGGGTGAACTGAAGACAAACCTGTCAGACAACATTTGGGATGTAAAGTACAGTAGCATTTGTGAAAGTAAATAGGTTAATAAAATATCATATCCAGAGTATTAAAAAAACACATTCAAGAACTGATTCTCTTGAACTCATTCAAGAATGGGTTATTATTTTACTTAATTTTACTGTTATTCCCTCCCTGTGACTGAGAAAGCATTTTCAGTTGTGGGTCGTGTTTGTATCTAAAGTTTTTTGAGTCAAGTTTGACTTAAACTACTAGTGTGATACAATGTTTTTACATTTCAACCTATTTTTCCATCTCCACAGCACCTATTGTTACATTTTGGATCATAGATATCTTCATTACACCCTCATTGAGTAACTGTCCATCTGTCCATCCTCAGATTGATGGGTATTGTCATTACATGATCGTGTGTATATAGTGCATATGTCTGCTGCTGAAACGGTATTTGGGTATGTAATATATACTCTAATGTATAGCCATTTGGGTAATGATTAAACACATACACACAATCAATGCACTACTATGGGGGGGGGACAGTGAGATCACGTCTGTTGGATATAATTACTGGTAGGACAGTCTTTATAGTGCCATGTCCATAATTATTGCGACCTGTACAGCACAGCAGGGGGATGTAACATTATGCTCCTGCTGTGAGGTACAATAACATCATTGCCAGCTTACCACTGCGTTCAATACTGAAACTGCAGATGACAAGCACAAGGAGTTTTGTACAACAGAGGCAGCTGCATTGTCTGGTCCTATTTGTGACTGTTTGATGGTTAAAGACACACCGAAGATCTGAGATTTTTCGTGTAGTATTTCAGATAAGACGATACCACATCTGTAACATCTGTGAAGAGGTGATCATTGCCATTTTGTCGGCAATGTAAGGTAACACCATGGAGTCACTTTGCTCCGTTTACTGATGTCACTCTCTAGTCTAAATGTACCGAGCAAGCTGTTAGAGTCTCAGATTTCACGTATTTCTCAGGCTGCTGATATGTTGTAGAGGAGGGAGTGTTTGTAATGTATACCATCGTAACATATGTGACTGCATTGTGCAATAATGGGGTGTTTACATTCATGGAGCAGCATAAAATGCTTTGACACTCAATGGTTCCTCCCAAGGACATGCTGCTGCTAAATAGCAGCCATTATATGCAGCAGCATTGACAGCGTACAATATCAGCAGCATGCATCAGTGTCTATGCATTGTGTGTTATCTCAAGCGTAAATCTCCTGAAGTGCATCTGGAGGCAACCTGAAGCTCAGATATGTCTGCCCCCCTCCCTCCTCTCTGTCTGTCTCTCTCCACTGCCAGCCCCCTCCCTATTTCTCAATCATGATAATCATCTGGTGGAGAGCGATGCTCACTTGTCTTAAATACTGATATGTTAATGTAATTAGAGAGGAGTCGTTTAGCAGTCAGTAATTGGTACAGGGTTGCTTTAAAGCTGCTCCATGACCAATGGGATTTGGGGATGGAAGAGCAGAGAGAGAGAGGGAGAAGATTTCACTGTACAATTCCTGAGGCCTGTGGGACATGGTGCCTTAACTTTGTCTCTTTGACATTGAGGAAGTTTGGGATTTTTTTTTTTTTTTTTTGCATCAAAGTTGAGAAACTTAAAAGGAGGAATTTGGTTATTTTCCCCCTAAAAGCCCTGTTGGTTGTTGTGTACTTAGTTAGTCTGTTTTGTAGCAATTCTGCCTAATCATTATTTGTTAGTGAATGTTACGGCTGCAGTGGTCGGGTATAGAAAGAGAGCACAGATGCAGTCAGGGCCAATGGGCCGTTCACTATCCTCCAGACTGTGTGTGGCTTTCAGCTCCAGCTGTAGTAAACTGAAATCATTAGTCTCATTCCCTTTTGCAGGGAGGTTTGTTCTGTGGATATTTTACCTTGGTTTAAGTTGTTTGATCCTCTAAGTAGAGATCAGCTTCTTTTGGTTTATAAAATCTAGTTTTCTCAAGTGATTTTGGCTTTATAAGAAAAATACTGTTTCCTTTGTCTCTGTGTCTGTGGGTTAATCATTATTATAATTCCTCTTATCCCCTGTTCTTCTCAAGGACACAACAGTGAGGTTATTTAATTTATTTTATTATCTCCCTCTTCTCATTTCCCTACTATTAATTCCATGATGCTTCATTCATTCTCTTTCTTTTTCCTTTTTACAGCGCACCTGTACAAGTGCTACGCATTAAGGGACAGCTGTGGGATGTGTCTGAAGGCGAACCCCAGGTTTGAGTGCGGCTGGTGTGTGCAGGAGAAGAAGTGCTCCCTGAGGCAGGAGTGTACCCCTCCAGAGACCACCTGGATGCACGCCACCACAGGAAACAGCCGCTGTGCACACCCCAAGATCACCAAGGTAAGCCGTGATAATCAGGACACATACACTGTACACATAAATAACAGCAACATGAGCATCTCCTGAAGCTCAGCAAGGTCACGCTTACCTGGCGGTGCATATGTCCAAAATCCAATCCACTGGGTTTGACACTGAATATTATTCACATCAGTTTAATATTCATACTTCATACTTGACTACTTTTCCAGGATTTCTCCTCTTTAATTTGTCACTGATCTGTTTACATGAAACACTTAATTCACTATGTAAATAAAAGTAAAACCTCGTAAAATTGCGGCTTTTTCACCCAAAAATTTTAACGGATGCCGTGGCCTCCAGGTCCATGAGGCAAGTAAACAGCTCACTGTAAAATCAACATTGCAGGCTGCTGCTAAATCCAAGTTAGGGAAAAACACCTCTCCTAGCTCTGCTAAAGTTAAACCAGACACTTCGGCTGCTATTTGGTATTCGTTGCCAAGCGACTCAGCCTCATTAATAACAAACATGTCAGGTTTTCTGTGAGGGCAGGGGGCAGAGGGGGGAGGAGATTCAAGGGACAATCTGACCATTATAACAGTGTTGTGATTACCACCTGTTTGGCAACCTTGAGACTGAACCCCCGCCCTTTTCACACAAATCTGAGGATTTCCAAAGTAAATTCTTAAGTATAAAAAAATAGTTCTCAGAAAAAAGATTAGAAATACCTACCTGTGCTGTGTCATTGTTTGGCCTCAGTGGGTGAAGGGGAAATCGTAGGAGGGAGGGCAGCAGGGAGGATGGACAACTTAGAAGCCATCACCTGACTGCAAGCACAACACAGATGGGCCAGCCAGGAGGAGGCAGTTCACACACACCAAGACTGAACACGCTGACATGATTAGAGATGATGGCTGAACACACACACACACACACCTACACACCTGAGGAGACAGTGAAGGTGGTTGTCAAGTGTGTGTGTGTGTGTGTGTGTGTGTGTGGCTGGAGAGACACACAAAGAAACAAAGAATGTGGAAGTTTGCTAATTGTCTCCCACTATGGGTGCAGACTGTGTGTGTGTGCTTGTGTGCATCTGACAAGCTGGGTTGAGCTAAGGCGTCTAAAACACCATGGCGTACCCATCTGTTGCCACCGGTAACCATGGCGGTGGTCCTCGTCCGACTGTGACCTGGGTCGCCGTCTCTACAGCTCACCACTGGGACTGACACATGCACGCTCACGCACACGCAGAGCACGGTTGGAAAGCCACTGCACTGCTGTGCGAGGCACGTCTAGACGTTCTACCTTTTCGCTCCATGTGTCATTTGTCCTTTTGCTTTCTTCCCCTCCTTTTTTTCCCTTCTCTCTCCTTCTCTCCATCATTTCTCCTCAATCTTTTAACACAGTATTTTTTTCGCCCGCTTATAATTGTATCTTGAATAAGACGAAGCATCATCTCAGGTAAAACGAGTGCCATTTCTCTCCATTTAAATGAGTATGAAATATATGTATGACTTATAATGAATGCCTATTTCACCAGTACAGACTTGTATGGATGGAGACCTCAGTACATTTCCTGTGTGACACGGGTTCTTCTCTCTGAATACGTAATGGAGATATTGGATAATTGGGGCACTGGCACATAGATAAATCCTTTCGTTAATGCTCTCTCTCTCTCTCCTCTTGCTCGCTTCAGTTATCTCTTTGAAACAAGCGTACAGAGGCAATTGGGTTGTGTGTGTGCATATGAAAGACGGGGGGGTGTATGAAAGGGTGGGGTGTGTGCATGTGTGTGTGCATGCAAGCATGTGCTCTTGCTTGCATATTGAGGGGTAAATCCTGGCCTCAGGGCAAGTTGTTGGTGGCAGTAAAGAAGCAGGCGCAGAAGAGCCTCAGAAAGTGCAGGAGGAGAAACGTACTGCCGGTTTGAGAACACAGAAGAAGAAGAAGAGACACAGGAGGAAGTGCTATCACCTCTCCTCTCCACCTTTGACATTTACCATGTGACATTTAATGCCAAAAGAACATCCACCAGGCGACAAAGAATATTGCTCCTTTCTCTCCTGCCTTTTCATCCTTTAGTTCTCCAAAAGAGCATCACATCCACCACATAAATTGAATATTACCCCGCTTCTTACCATCCATTCACTCAAATCCCTCTTTTCCTGTTTGATCCTCCTCTGTTTATTTTCATTCTTTCTTTTCTTTTTCTTTTTTTCCTTCATTTGGGCTGCTTTGTTCGTTTTTTTGCGGCTTGCTAGCGGCTGTGTGGCCATTAGCTTGCGGATTAGCCACTAATTTAATTTGGACCGAAGAATGTGTGTTCGACCGGCAAACGGAAACGCGAGGAGAGGGAGAGAGTGTGACCAACATACTCACACACACACACATAGAAAGCTATCTGGAGATTACAGAGCTGCACGTGTTGAACTCATTCGGTGTCATTTCCGAGTGTGCTATTGCCGTTTCATGTTGTTCAATAATGTTCAGTTAGGTACCGCTCCAGTAATAGCTCTGGCACCTCAGGACTGTTCTCCAAACGCAGCAGTTGATGTTTTAGCTCCTAAATGATTGGTTTTAGACGTTGTAAGACTTTAGCTGTTAGACCGTTAAAACACTATTTTCATTGTGTTATATTTTTTCTCTGGGCTGACACCGTGCACTAAGATTAATTAGTACTCCCTTCACAGCAAGGAAACACACAGTTTACGTGTGTGTGTGAGAGAGAGAGAGAAAGAGCTGGTAGAAACACACACACAAGCCAAAAACATTCTGCTTACAAAAACACACTCTCTCTGAGGATTGTACATTCTGATATTAGATATTTAAAACCGAAAAATAAAATAAGCAGCAACTTAACAATGGGTAGTTCATGTGGGGCCCTCAAAATCACCACAAACACACACACACAGTCTGGCGCTGTCTCCCAGTGCAGTGCAGCAGTGTCCTAGTACTGGCCTTGGCTGCTGCCTGGCCCTCCATCATCCATCATCTCCTGCCTGCCTTCTCCTAGGGGACAGGACGAGCATTACAGCTAGCCCTTAGAAACCAATTAAAACAACACAGGCCACTCCAGCGTGTGTGTTTGTGTGTGGGTGTGGGTGTGTGTATGTGGGTGTGTTTATGCATTTTTAGTGTCTTAGCATGTGGCACATGTTCTTTGTGATCTTGTGTATATGAAAAATTGTGTTTTTGTGTGTGTGTGTGCGTGTGTGTCCAGTTTGTGTGTATGTGTGTGTCTAAAGGCCAAGAATTCTCCCTTGTGTATTGTTAAGCTGCAGTATTGGCCTTTGCAGGACTTGTTTTTCTCTCTCTCTGCCTCTCTATTTCCCCGTTCTTCTTTTTCTTATCTTCCTTCCTGTTCCTTCTGTCACTCTCTCCTCACTTTCACCTCCAACCATTTCTCTTGTTTTCCCTCTGTCATTCCACCTCTCAGTTCTTCTCACTTTCATTTCCCCTTCTCTTTACAGCCCAGTATCCTCTGCTTTCTCTTGTATATCTATAAGACGTCACATCTTGATATGTTTGACTCTATCATATATAGTGATTTCATAGTAGAGACTTCTATTATCCTGCCTTCTAATTCACTTCATTCCCTCCATCACTTTGTTTGTGAGGTTTTCATATCGCAGATAAACTTCAGAAACCTTACACCATCTTCATATCATCTCTCTCCCTCTCTCTCTCTGAACCCCCTGCTTCCCCTTTCCTCCCCCTTCCTCCTCCTCCTGCTATAACTAGCAGATGCTATCTGTGCGCCGCCGCTCAGCCGGCCACAATAGGCCTCACACAAAGCTTCCGACACAACAGGACAAGTCGGAGTCGAAGAGAAAGAAGGGGAGTTTGAATGGGTGTAGAGAAGTGCGACAACGAAAGAAGAATAGATGGAGTGTTTAGGCCGGTGGCTCTTATCAAAAAGGGCCTTTTGTTTGTGTTGTTTAGTTGTGGATGTAACGACTTGTGTATCTGTGTGTGCCCGTCTGTGTGCGTGCGTGTGTGTGTGTTTTCGATAAGCCAGTGCTTATAGAGACGGAGAGATTTGATTACCATATCTGAAGATTGTGACTGCTGCACTACTGTGTGCCACTCACTCTTTTGTCTCCAGCTGAAATATATGCATTCAGACACACTGACAAAGAGACAGAGTGAATTTAAAAAAAAAAAAAAAGGCACAAGTCCAGAGAGGAATAGGGAAAGGGCGAAGGAAGGAGGAGCGATGTTCGTCAGAAGCCGAGCTGGTGTAAGATAGAAAACACTTCTTAATTATATCACTGTGGCATTTCAGCTCTGGCCTGCATGACACTGGGCTTTGTTCCCATTGTGTGTTTCTGTTAGTGGTGTCCTGAACACCTGTGGCTTTTACTAGTCCGCCACCTTTTCTATAATGATGTTAGCCAGGATGGAGAAACACAGCTGTGAGTCGCTCGAAAGAGTGCAACTAATTTTCCTGAGAGACTGTACACACACTTAAAAGAACAGGTTGGCATTTTGAGATATATAAACTTGTTTGTTTTGTTGTCTAGAGATCATGACAAACATTCATGGTTCATGACTGAACAGTGAATATTTCCATCCTGCCACTACAGTGGTTCGGAAATAGTAAACAATTGAGATATTGTGTTTGTTAGTGAGCTTTGGGAAGCTGGTGGGTGGATTTTGCTGCACTTGGACAGAGAGCGGCATCAAACTTCTCATCTTGGAAAATATTTCCAAAAATGTCAAACTGTATTTGACATCAGCCGTAAAAAGTCGAAACACTGTGGAATTGGCCAGGAAATCATAATATTATTTACCGGCAAGACCAGAATCAGTTCATGTCACTGGAATTTACTGCTATGAGTGAATTTGTTTCTCGCTGGCAAAGTAAGTTAACATGATACCTTGACGTAAAGTTCAACTTTGCTTGGGTTTGACGAATTAATCAAGTTAACCAGTTGCAAATTGTCTTGACAGCACTGACCTTTGAAGGAACAAAAAGAACCGGATTGAACAAATGGAAGGAGCTCTCCTCCACTGTTGGATACAGTATATGATAAACTTGCATATATATTATTTATATATATATTATATATGTAAGTTTATAGTAAGAAAAGGTTCCTTTGAATCAACTGCATTTTGGGCCAGTTGATTCAAGTATCTATTATTACTTTCAGTATATTTAGGTGAAATAATACGTGTTTTTGTTTTTTGTGGGCTTCACATTTACAGGGCAGATGTGTGGCTGGGGGCAAGATGAGCACGACCATTGATGATTTATTTTATCCTTCCTTTATGGCAACTGAGGTCAAAGTGTGACCTTCCCCACACCCCCACTCCATGACACCCACCCACAAATGTCTCATCCCCTCCGCCCTCCTCCCATCACCCCGTCACAACAAATGACCCCGCTCCTCCTCCACCAGTTTCTAATCCAATTAGCTTTAGCCCTAATTATGCTAGTAATGACTGATTACCAAAGGGGCCATTGTCTGTGACGGGGGCTGGATGAATGGGACCGTGATTAGCGAGTATGCTAGCCTGGGGTAGCCATTAGCACCTCCGCACACCTTTCTCAGACCTCTAGAGGAAAGAGAAGGAGCAGAGGTCGTTGTGTGCAGTAATTGTGTTGAGTAGATTAATCGTCACAAGGTTAAATGAGAGATGCGCGCGAGGACCTGATGGGTGGGTCTAGGTTAAGTGTGTGAGTTGGCAGGCTGTGATTGTTTGACTGAGTTGAGGTGGAGTTAATGGATCTGAGGTCATTTTTCATCTCACTTAATGAGGTGGCAAGTGTTGGATCCATGCAGAATGGGACATGATCATAATGACTTAAGTAAACTGTCATTTACGCCGACGTACCGTAGACGCACTATGATGTACTGCTTTTGGGAAATAGTATCGTCACATGTTGTTCCGGCTAACATATGTCCTCTGTCATTTATTCTCCCATCCAGCTGTTTCCAGAGACGGGGCCCAGGCAGGGAGGAACCATGTTGACCATCACTGGCGAGAACCTGGGTCTGCAGTTCAAAGACATTCAGAACGGAGTCCGAATTGGCAAGGTCACCTGCAACCCCCAGGAGGACCAATACATCAGCGCTGAGCAGTACGTTGACACTATCTCTGTCCTCATCGCTTCACTCCTACACCTCACTCTCAGGCCTCCACTTCCCTGCACGTCTGTGTCCAGTATCGATGTTACACTAGGTGTAACATCTGTGGCTCTCTCTCAGACCTCTCCTTCACTGAAACCTTCCAGGGTTAAATGCTGCTGCCCCCCCCCCCCCTTTTTTTTTTTTTTTTAACAAATCCAATTCTTCACAAGAAGGTTCGTGCTGTGTTTGAT
Organism: Selene dorsalis; assembly: GCA_900303245.1. Classification (NCBI taxonomy): domain Eukaryota; kingdom Metazoa; phylum Chordata; class Actinopteri; order Carangiformes; family Carangidae; genus Selene; species Selene dorsalis. Next base: position 19,799 of record OMNW01012128.1, on the reverse strand, counting down.
GCTGCCGGTACAGTCTGTGAAAATGCAACCGCAGCTGAGTTCAGCTCAGTCAGAAGTGGAAACACCTTGTGCAACCACATCCATCAGAATTAATTTTACCCATCATGGGAGAAATGTAATGATTTTTGCAGAGGGTGGTATATATCTCCAACACTTTCTCTGATTAAGTTATGTCCACTAATTCTGAATCACAGTTGGTGCCATGGGTGGAATTTCACTCCCATCCAATAGCATTAACACAGTATATTCTGGGAAATGAAGTACTCGTGCAAAAGCAGTAAACAATCATAACTCTCAAGTGAATTCACTTTATTGGACATGACTGAAGTCTTTGTCTCGACTGTAAACAGGTTGCCTCATCACCATAATTTTCCTTTTGTGCGTATGTAACTAATAACACGGGACTGAACAATTAGATTTCATTCAAAATGGAAAAATAATTGACAATCACAGCCAGTGTGACGCTGGTGCACCATTATGACAGCTAACCACAAACATTGTGGTCTTCAGAGGAACTGCTTGATTAGTCACACGCTCTGTTTTATGTTGAATTCATCCAGAAGCAAAGAAGAAACAATTTAAGATGAGGAAGGGGGGAAAAATAAAATTGGGGACGCTCGTCACAGCTGGAGGTGTCCTCAATGTTCTATTTCCAACTATGTAGCTGTCATCTGTACACAAATGCTCCATTTGCTGAGTTGTGCAGCACAGTCCCAGCAGATTTTGTTTTCTCTCTGCCCCCTCACTAAGAAGGAAGTAGAAGAAATGTGACTTTGATGATTTGGCAGTCAGGACAACACAATGCTGTGCAGCTCTCACTAGCGATGACAGGTGTTCCCAAAATGGATTTAGAAAAATGGCAGTGACATGTCAGCCTTGATTTATAATTTATATCAAGATATATAGTCGTGTTCGCGCAGAACATACTATTTTTGTACGTGCATCTGTAGCAGGCAGAGTAATATCAGGTGGTTTCTTGTTCCAACTTTTTTCTTCATCACATGTGCAATTTCTGTCCTTGTGTCCAAAAACTATAAAGGTGTCGATGCGTAACCCTGTCAGCCCTTTAAAGTTGCATTGGCTTGTTACCATAGCACCCACAGGAAAAGAACGAGGACGAAGAGGAGTAGGAGGAGGATGGCGCAGCTTGCAGTGAGGCAGTCATGCTAATTAAAAGTGATGTTAGCCATACGGTGCCATTAGTGGCCTGGATGATCTCGTCATCCCCCTGACCCTTTCAGAGCTGTAGCACAGGAGACAGGACGGGGTTATGGGACTGACAGCACAGGTCAAAGGCCAGCTGCGAGAGAGAGAGAGAGAGAGAGAGGGGGAGAGGAGGAGGTGCACTGATTGTTGGGCAGAATGTAGACACGTTCATGTTCATAGCTTTGTCTTTTCTTTCTTCGAGCATTTGCACTTTTTACAACCAGGACACACCCGCCCTGTTTCTGTGATTGTCGTGGAATTAAACCGCAAATAAATGCAGCTTTCTTTTAGTACGCCTGTCATTCACCTGAGTCATTAAATATTTTTTAGATGGATTTGATTTCACATTGAGAAAAGTAAATCATTGCCACTAATGAGAAAATCAGAATCCAATATCCCCTTTTTTTATTGCCTTATTAGTATTTTCTGTGTGACAATTTGACATGTGTTTAATTTTTTTTTTCACATTTCACCTCCGTCACTTGAGTGATATATAATTTAAAACATTGTCATCTTTATAAATGCACCCTGAACTTTCAGACTTTCTAATCATGTAATAACAGGTAAACGTAGCCACCTGTCATCTGTGCAGTAATGATGCAAGTGAGACGGCAGCCGCTAACTGAGAGGCGTCCGGCATTTTAATCACACACACACCACACACACACACACACACACACACACACACCATGTTATGGTGGGAGACCAGGGAATAAATGAAAGAGCAAATAAAAAAAGAACAATGGCAACGTACAGCATCGGAATGTGAAATTCGCTGTCGCCGCGGCACCACAGTTGCCATGACCACCTGCAGGAAGGATGGAAGAAGGAGGGTTAATAACTCATCTAAAGGAACTGGGGGGTGAGATGTGTAGGATATGAGCCTGTTCAATTAATCAGCCTCTCTCACTTTAACCCTCTCTCCTTCTCTCTCTACCTCCGTCTTTCCTCTGCACTCTCACCCCTTTCCCTCCGTCTCATTCATTCGCTCTGGCTAATTAACAGTCAAGTGTGTCTCCAGTGGGTGAAACATGAAGTAAGTGTGTGTACGTGATTGAGTGAGTGTGTGTGTGTGTTCTCCCGGTGGGCTACACCGCCACTCCTCCCCTCACTCAATCATTTCTCCAGTGGATTTTCATTTGGCCAGCCAGCGCCCAGGGCCAAGTGTGAGGCTTATGGTTCTACACTACGTACTAATGCAGACATATACACACACGCACGCGAAACTCCCTCCTCTCTTAGTGCTGCAGATTTCCACTAATAGAGCATTTGGTCTGTTCTTTGTGATTTTTATGAATAAGTCAACAGAAAAATAGTTTATTCTGTGCTATTGGGATGTTTTTTTTCTGACTCAGACAGAGCAGAAGAGAAATGTTGCGCTATCATCTGTTCTCTGCTGTTTCCCCCTCTGTTTTCTTTTCATCACTTTGTCATTGTTTAGATAAGCTTCTTTCGGCCTTATTCTAAAACAAACATTGAAAAGAAAGTTTTGGAACATGTGCATTCACTTAGGTAGTGTTCATAATAAAACTCACCTCTCCTCCTCTTCTTTTTTTCAGGATTGTGTGTCGGCTCAACGACGCAACAGGTTACAGGGTGCAGGAGGCTCAAGTGGAGGTGTGTGTGCGGGACTGCATTCACCCTGACTACAAAGCTGTCTCCACCAAGGCCTTCACCTTTGTGGTATGCACTGGATGTTTTTAAAAGAGAATTTGATGTCCATTGTAAAACCAAAAGGTCATGCTTAACCCGTCTGTTTGTCACTTTTCAGTCTCCGTACTTCACCCGTGTCCATCCTTCCACCGGCCCTCTGTCAGGAGGAACCAGGATCACCATTGAAGGCAGTCACCTCAATGCAGGAAGTGCAGTAGCTGTGAAGATAGGACTTCACCCCTGCCGATTCGAGAGGTTCGTGAATCTAAATCTTTAGTTTTCATAGTTGACAGTAATATATAACCGATGGTATTGCAACATATAATTCAAGTGAAAAATTCAAGAATCAGTGCACACACTCTTTTTCATCACAAAAAAATGAGATTGGGCTGATTTTAGATGGAAAAAGGACAATTAACTTTTCCTTTGTGCAGTTCTGGAGGGGGTGTGTTGTCATAATCTGTCCAAACAGTGAACATATGGTGTTAGTTTTGCAAGATATGATCAAATTGAACTGATTTCACTTCTGAAATACAAAGCCAAAATGGCATCCATTTCTCTCCCTGTGTACTCACCCTATGCTGCTCCAAACAATTAAGCTTTAAATGTAATAATACATTGTGTTACTGTGTCTCCTGATCACTGCCTATGATCTGCTGCTGGACTGTAAATGCAGCCAGTAGGAGCAGGACCTGCTGTACTGTAATTCACAGCAATTGTGAGAATGACAGTGTAGCCTTTCTCTGGGAGGCTAATATCACTGTTCAGTTGTGCTGTGAATGACTTAAATGCATGGCCCACATTTTGTCAGAGATATGACTATAATTTGAAAAGAATGATATGGTGTTGCCGGTAATTGGCAACTCACATTTGCCTCTTTTGAACCCATGTTTGAAATACTTTTATTTCCCCCCTAGTTTTTTTAGTATAATCTGCCACTGTTATCTTCTGTTGTCACTCACTCTGCAAGAGATTGTGCCAGGATTTCAAGAAGAGAAGACATAGATCCAGTTTGATATGACTCTAATTCCTTGAGCCAAGAACTCTATTGTTTCTTTGAGTCCCTTCCTGGCAAAGTGACAGTGAATTGAGCTCAGGACTAAATCCACCCATGTATGGCGTCTGGCAGATGGCAGAGAAAAGATTGTTGGTGAATTAAAACAAACACTTATATACTGAGAGGAATTTCCAGACAGAAGCTTTTTCTTGGTCAAGATGACAACGGCCAAATGGAGAGGAGAAAACAACTCTTTTTGTTTCTCTTTTCAGAGTGATTTCTCGAAAATGCATTTTGTCTTGTTTTGTTTTTTTCTCATTGTAGTGGTTTTTTTCTTTCTCTCAGGCAACAAATGACAGGTTAAACTAATGAGCTTGGACCTCTCAAGTTCTTTTTATATCATATCAAAAGAAAAGTAAAGGCCAATTTAAAGCTCTGTAGCACATCCTGAGAAAGGTGAACATAATAGTCTTGGCCTTTCATTCACTGAGCAGCAATAACCTTTATGGCCAAAGTAATGAACTGGTTGAGTCCATCTCTTTAATGTGTCTTTGTATTCAGTGGGGCCTCCGCTTTAATCAAAACCTATTTACCCCGAGTCACTCATCCTCTTATCTCTCCCTGCAACCCCCTTTTCTTACCTTCTCTTTTATTTCTCTCCGTATTGCCTCATGGCTTGCTTTTGTGTGGCTAGAAACCTTGTCAAAAATACGTATGTGTGGCACCACGGGCGCTCTTGATGGCGACAATGTTGTGAAAACGGTTGCCATGGAAACAGCACTAGCGGAATGTGGAAAACGTGCATTTTTTTTTTTAAGATATTGTCGTTTTTTTCCTCCTTTTCTTCCTCTGTCATCATCCACTCTTCAGTCCTCTCTCAGTCTGAGGACGCTGTTGAAAGTGCCTCTTGGAGACAGCAGGAATACGTCCAACAAAGACGCCCGATTCCCTTTTTTTTTGTGCTTTCTTTTGCCATTTTAGCGCAGCCCCACCCGAACCACGAGCTGCTCTAATGGATAGGTTTTCACTCTTTCATCTCCTCCATCATCTTCCATCTTTCTGTGGATTTCACTTCCACAGCAGATAACGGGGGAGGATTTGTGTACAGATCAGCTTGCTCTTCTCATGTTCAGAATTTCACACTGTGCCGTCTGCCATCGTGCCTGCACAGTGCACACACACATTTACACACACTCGCGGTGCACTGTAGGATGTTAGCAGACGCTGAGTGACGCAAAACACATACTTACACAATGTTAATCTTCTAACGGTACTGTATTTATATGCAAATTCTCAGACCTCCTCACAGTGCACGCGCACCTGTTCGATTCACTGATTAAGCTCACAGGTAGAAACACACACACGCTGTCCCACTGGTAGCCACAGCCCCCGCTGCTGGGCCACCGACGTCTGCCCCTGACAGGGGGCGAGGGCACGGTGCAATGAGCCACTGGAGTAGTGCACAAAGTTTCTGGCAGCAGCACAAAGTTTCCCAGCAGGTCACAGCTGGCTGCCTGTCTGCTAGGGAGGGAGTTACATCACACAGAGACACGACCAGCCTGATCTGCCACTTCAGATCTATCAGCCAGAAAAAGCGCAGGAGGGAAGGAGAGACAGACAGACAGAGAGAAAAAAGAGAGAGACATAGAGAGAGGGAGAGGGAGAGGGAGAGGGCTTTGAAGTACAGCACTTTGTGATCCGGGCTGATGAAACCACGACCGGACAGACTGAAAGATGCTGGCTTTGTGGATGGGAGACTGTGTCACTATTATGTGAGTGTGTGTGCGCCTGCGTTTTTGTCACAGCCAATAAATAATTTATGAGTTATTTAAGGGCTGAAGTAGGATTTTTTTTTCCCCTGTGCACTTACTTCAGTCTTTTTTTTTCAATGTGTCTATCATATCACTGAGTCAACTCCCAAATACTCGAAATCCCTCTCATGAACTTACAGTACTGGTCCTTGGAGCACACCGTCACTTTGAGAGAGACCTTCATAGAGCTTTGTGTGTAATATCTTTCCCTTACTCCTTTTTGTCCCCTGCAATTCCAGGCGGGGTGGGAAGGAGATAGTGTGTGTGACCCCGGCGGGACAATCTCCAGGAACCACTCCGGTCATGGTGGACATCAACTCCGCCGAGCTGAGGAACCCGGAGGTGAAGTTCAACTACACCGACGATCCCACCATCTTGAAGATTGAGCCCGACTGGAGTATCGCCAGGTGAGGAGCCAATCAGAGCAAAGATGAACCTGTGTTTGAAATAGACTAAACGATTGATTGATTTCCAATATTGCATACATGTTACATGTCGGCTGTAACAGTGATATGCACTAAATAATTCAGAGGAGAGATATGAAAACTTCTGCAGCATCGTATAGCAAAAGGCGTATTTCATTATCTATAATTAACATCAACATCAAAGTGTTTGATCTACAATTCTTATTGAGGTACATCTATAGAACAGATAGAGATATATCAATACATTACTAATACCCAGTGGTGGTTTTGCTGATGTTAGTGCCTTATTTATTTTTTTAAAGTGATATGAACTGTCTGTAAAATGTGATAAATGTATTATTCTGCCGGCGCACTCACTGACTGGGTCTGGGAGAACTAAAACTATTGCTCTCCACTTTCACACTCGTCTTGTTTTTCAAAGGCATATTATTTATTCTGTTTATCTTTATGATTCAAAAGTAAATCTTTGAGAGCAGGAACAGCAGTAAAGGAGGCTCCTGAAGCAGTGCTTTGCTAGTTGATGAGGTGCAGCCGAGATGTATCTGTAAATATTACTTGACTTATTGAAATGAGACTACATAGCCACAGGAAGATTTCCTGTGCAAACACAAGCTGTGTTGTGGAGGGGAAAAAAAAAAGCTTGGAGCTTCCAAATGCTAATGGGCTCACTAGCATGACCTAGAAACTCCTCTATTCCACAGCTCAGAAATGAAGCTTGTACACACAAACACAAACACAAACACTGATGACTGTCTCATTTACTGCAAAAGTATACTTCTAGGAACTTGTCCTATGTTATTTCCTGATTTTTTTTTAACCACATGTGTCTCCGTTGCACTGACTTTGAACTGAAGTTCATATTATGGGCAGTTCCGAGGGAAAAAAAATAGCCAGATGTGGAAAAAGTAACTTTGACGATATTCAGTCGCCTTTTAAACAGGCCACACTTGCAGATGCTTCATATTAAAATTCACATCAGGAAGGAGGAGTATCGTCTGTTAGGGCAGCTCAGACACAGTGTCTGTTCAGACAGCATAACAATCCACTACTGCATCATCGCAGGGGGTGGAGGTGAAAATGGGAGCAACGTTTAAAACTCTGCAGGGAGACAAAATTCTCTCATCACGCGAAAGAGGTGTGAGCGGATGAGAAGTCTCATTTGGAACGGGATGAATGAAACGCTGAGAGTATAGGCGAGGGGAACGAGAATGAAAGCGTTGGCTCCAGCCTTAGGGGGAAATAACCCCAGCGCTCGGCTTGTGTTTGGTGTTTCGCTCAGCGCTCCCAGAGGAGGAGGAGGTGCACGGTTCTCCAGGCCAATCACGCTTTTATTTACCAAACCATTTTGTCGCTGCGTCCCCTTTGGTGACCTTGTTGCCGGGGGTATTTCAAACGGCACAGAGCCTCCCTTGTCTAAAACACAAATCTGACATGACTGAGACTTGCTCTCTGCCGTTAAAGACGAGGTTGGTGGGCTAACAACGTAGCTACATGGCAGTGCAGAGATTGTGTGACACTTCGTCTTGTTTACACGGTGTAGTGCAGTGTATCATACAGTGCGCACTGTGTTTGTGGAAAAGATTTGTATTCCCCCTCACAACAGAGCTACATTTGTGAAGTGCTGCCACTAAAGCACTTTTTTATTCTACAGACTGTGAACTACAGCATGTTAACCGTTACCTTAAATCTGACCACTCAGTTTTCACACCGGACCTATTTTAACGTCTGTCAGGCTCTTTTAAGCTTCTCAAGAGCTGGGAGTCTACGTTCCCCTCACTTGACTCCCTCCCTGGCCTGGACCCTGCTTCTTCTACTAAAGGAGTCGCCCTCATCTGAAGGACTGACACTGGCCTCCTCCTCCTCCTCCTCCTCCTCCTGCTCCTCCTCCATAGCCATCTCTCAGGACGTGGATGTTTTGACTTGTCTGGCCTCGCTACATGTAGATTTACATTTCATGGCGCTTTAATTTGACTGCAGAGTGGATGTAATGTCTAGTTTGGTAGATTGAAAGTCCTGAGGTATAATTACTCAGAGGAGCCACCAATGTGTTTGATTTTCTTTTAGATCTTTTATCCAAGTCTTAACAACACTTAAACAATCATACGAAATATGTTCTTTCTCTGGTTTGTGATTGCCAGGGTTAAACACAGCAGTACACCAGCCAGTGTATTAATTGTACAATACGCTCTCTTGTTCGGTGGTGGCAGGGGTGACTCAGTGGCACTGGGCTTCGAGCCTCGTCTAACCCCCACTCCAGTTTTGGGATGTATGCTAACTTATTTAGCTGCTGTCAGAACATCTCACATCAGATAAAGTTCAGGCTCTCGGCCAGCAGAGGCTGTCGAGGAGGCGATGCGGGGGGAATAGGACTCTCACCCATATTACCCATGTCTCTGCCGGTCAGCGTCACACAGACCTGAATAGGTCACAGGTGTAAAGGTCACAGAACATGTCGGATCACCGACAGCCCGCGTGGTTGTGGAGTGTATCTCATGCTGAAAAATACCACTGTGAAACTTTAATAGACTGAAAATATCTCCCCTGGCTTTGGAGAGGTGCTGAGGAGAGGCCAAAAGCTCCGGCTCTCAGGATTAATGCTATGTATTCGCTTATTCTTCCCTCCAGCCTCCATATCGGTTTAAACAAGCTTTTAACATTCATGCAAGGGCTTTACCATTACTATCATTACCTGAAAATGGGCTTCCATGAATAAGCAGGCGAAAGGCTACAGCAGGAGCGAGCATTAATGGTAAATCGCCAACTGGAGGGCCCTCTTGGCTCCCACAGAGAACAGATTTATTAACATTTATCTCCACTGATACGTCTGTTGAATAGTGTATGCACTTGGATCCTGCATGGAAGAAAATGTACAGCAGTAGAGAGGCATGAATATATGACATACAAGTGCCCGTTCAAGTTTTTTTATTTTCCCGGTAGCGTTGCTTAACTGCGTTTGCCTTGATTTTCAACATCATTTTATTTTGTCACCTCTTTTTCTTTTAGTGGAGGAACGCTGTTGACCATTACTGGGACCAATCTGGCCACCATTAAGGAGCCTAGAATGAGAGCCAAGTACGGATCTGCCCAGTCAGAAAATGTAAGTCATTGGATCCAGACACACACACACTCACACACACACTCACACAGTCTTAACTGACAAAACAAAACGAGGCAGTGACCCGAGTCCTGACTGAGAGCAGAGAGTATAGGCACATAGGTGTCTTTCTCTCTCTCTCTCTCTCTCTCGGCGTCTTCCTCTTTGAGGAAAAAATGATTTTCAGACGATATACACACTCCTGGGACACAGACACCGACGCACACACCTGACCCGTCGGTCAACCAGCCAAGGGCCCATTTTCTGTTTGTTTTTGATGTTGAATTTCCTTTTAGCAGTTTAACCTTTGAAATGTCAACCAGCAATAAAGCGGCTCTGGCAAATCCCCCTCTCTTCACCTAGCACCACGGGGCTTAGCTAACCTTTCTCTCACTCCTGCTCTTAGCCCAAAGTAAAAATATCCTTTCCTTCTCTTTTGTCCCTGTCTCTGCAGTCATTTTTGTTTTGCTTGGTTAATGTTTCTGTTGACCTATAAACACAGTTTGGGTCTGTTTCTTTGGGATTTTCACACACCCATGTTAGCATGTGACTTAATGTAAGGCTATAGCAGGCTGTGCCGCTATGCAAAGGTCTCTTTAGCTGTGTTGCGTTGTGGTGAACAGCTATGGGATGACCTCTCCTGCCTCTCTGTGTGTCATTACAGCCTAATTTGTTCTTCGGTGACTGATTTAAGTGTCAAACCCCACGGGGGATTTCCAGATGATATCAACACTGATTACAACACTGATGTTATTAAGCCAGCCTCTTCCTCATTATGTCATTATGGAGACATTTAATCACTCACATCACATCACAGTGTTTCAGCCACTGTGTATAATGCTGATTATGTCTCAGTTAATGTTCAATTTTATGCAAGAATTTTTAAAAATGTGACATTTTTTAAATCTCCAGTCAGCAGAGCAAATGGTGTGAACAAGGTAGAAATGCTGTTAGATGGGGAATTAAATAATCTCATCACACTTCATTTAACTATTTATCATATTCTCTCTCCTGCTCTTTTCTGCCTCCACTCCTCACACTCTTCCTCCCTCTGCAGAACTGTACGGTTGTCAACAACACTGTGATGGAGTGTCTAGCGCCCTCTGTGGCCGGATCAGATAAGGGCTTCTCGGAGACCGGCAGCAGCCCTGATGAGATCGGCTTTGTCATGGATGACGTGCGCTCTGTGCTGGTGGTAAATGAGACTTTCAGCTACCACCCAGACCCCGTGTTCGAACCCCTGAGTGCCTCGGGCATGTTGGAGCTGAAGCCCAGCTCACCACTCATACTCAAGGTAAATTGCCTTGTGCTCTTAGCATTGATCTGTTTTGGCCTTGTCTCTTCCTGGGTTTGTTTTACATCCATCATGTTCTTTCTCTTGACTTTGCTTCACTTTTTCTTTGTTTTCCATTTTCCCATCTCATCTCCACTCTGTCTCTTCTCCTCATTGTGTCTTTCCCATCATCTTTTCTGACTCTTTTCTCCCCCTTCTCTCCATTCTGGTAACACCTTTCTCATTTTATTCCTTCCACCTGCCCCCTATTATTTTACATTGTATACCGGGTCTGAGTCATGAGTGGTTAGGATGTTGGGATGGACTTTCCATGAAAACTTTTTATTAATGGTTTCTCTGTAAGGGTGTGGAAGGACTGCAGGACAAAGTGAGGTTAGCAGAGTGTTAGCACAACATTAGAGGCTACTGTCAACATTTAAAAGCTCAATCTCATATATAGTAAAAAAAATAAATGCTGCAGCAACCTTGGCATCCAACACGACTGATAAGCTCCTGACAGGCATTTGAAGTGATTTGCTGTGAACATTCCTGTGGAGACACTTGTTCCTCTTCCTTTGAAGGTGGAGGCACATCTGACAGAAAAGACTCTCAAAGATGTTTCTCCTCCACCTGCTGTCTCCGATGGGGTTTAGAGACCTTTAAGAAAAGTCCTTCCCCTTTTTTAAAATCAGGTGCAAAGGAAAAGTAATGTTTATAAAATGGACCCATGCGTTGCTATGCCACCTGCTCAGATTCCTATCAGATAACTTCTGAGGAGAGACTTCACAGTCATGTTTACTCTTAAGCCATAGAGGAAGTACGCATTTGAATCCTGAGCGCATTTGCCCCACCCCCACCTACACACACACACACACACATACACACATACTGTCTTTTGTCATTTCACCTCTCCCCTTGAACTTCAAAGCCTTTCAGGAGCAAGGGGGGAAATCATCATCATGCAATTTCATGGAAAACTAAAGCCTTTTTTCTCTCGGCCAATCAGGGTTAAGTTTTAGAAATGAAGAAGCACGCCTCTCTCCCCTGTAACTTGAAATATAATTCTGTAATGAAAAGCTCTGATTGCCCCACCGTGCTCCGGGTAAAGAATTGCAGAAATAAGCAGCTCAGAAACGGCATCCTATTAAATAATTGCAGAGAAATTAGACGTTCATCGAGATTTTCCAGCAATTAATTCCTCCCACTCTGCAAAGCGTAGAGAGTTAGGATATAGAAAAGAGGGGGAGACGGGAGTTTTCTGTAGAATTTATCGACTGTATGTCCCAACACCAGGACATTATTAGACCTTGGACGTCATTTTCACCTGTGGCTAAATTTAGTAAACGTCACATTTTTTAACTCAAGAATAATACGACAGACTGTGCAATTAGACAGGACAGGAGTAAAATGAATTTTCGGTGCCTAATTCATCAGTGTTTTCCTCTCTGGATCTCTTCATGTTTTATTCAGGGTTTTTCTTTCCCTTGATTGATGCCCCAATCCAATTTAGTTTTTTTACCTCATGGTTTGGTCAGTCTCTATAAGAAGTATTATCTGGCAGCATCAAGCAGAAACACTGCTGCTACGGTTACCTGCAGTTTACAGTACTTTGCACAGTGATTTACAGCTGCAGCTGAACTGTTGACAGACACCTGGCATCCAATCA
>OMNW01012127.1:17439-29448 GCA_900303245.1 Selene dorsalis | reverse complement strand
GCTTTCTGCGGTGATGAAAAGTCTTTTGCAACCCCAACGCTATAATTACACCTCAATTTGTCCATATTGCCATCCACTGTAGTCTCTGATAAACAGGCCTTTTGAATTTTGAGTTGTTATTTCAATGAACAATAGTCTCGCTGGAGATGTCAAGTGACGTTAAACCAGAAGTTTTATTTACCAGATTAAACTGAGTGACGTGTTCTCTGTCTGTCGATCACGCAGCACCTGTATACACACGCACATGCACATACGCCCACTAAACAGAAAAACACAGCGCCGTCCCTGGTGGTGTGACATTTGACCCCTGAACCGGCTCACTACACCAAAGAGAGACAGTGATGCATGTCGAGCACGTGACACAAGCCTAATGAGTGAGATTAGGAAAAGGATGGATGGAGAATGTCCTGTTATTGTTGTCTCATGCCAACTGAAGAATTACATTTGTTTATTTGTATATTTTTTTTTTTAGCTTTTTTCTACGGAGCGGAAAAAGACGCAAATGAGATCAGGACACTATGAGGGAAAAAACAACGTGATTCGACATTCGCTTGACTAAAGGCAAAATCTGACGAATCAGATTCGACTATGACAGTTCTTAGTCGGGGACAACCCTAGACTTGAATTTAGCTGGATGATTTGCCGACGTGTTGATCGCCTCCATTGCTCAAAATATGAATTAGCTCTCTGTGTCAAAAATAGCTTAATGCAGTTTTAATGCAGGGCCATTCAAACTGTGTTTGTGGGCCAAAGTATTTTGTCATGTAGGAGGCAGTTTGCCAAATGTTCATTATTAGCTGAAATGAATGTGTCATCGGTCTGAATGTGCAGGGGGATGAAGCAAAGAGACACAGGGGGAATTAAAATAAAGCTGCCATGTGGAAGTAAGACAGTAGGGACAGAACCAACATTTCGTTGATCCACATGAATCCATTAAGTTTACTCTTTGGCAACTAACAACAACCAACAACAACTAACAACTTTACATCATACTTATATTTCTGTTTCATACATTCCTGTCATTTAATAGCCACAGAGCTATTCTCTGATAATGCATTAAAAAGGAAATAAATACTACAGATGCCATGATAACTTTATATAAAAAACAGTTTCCAAAGGGTGGCGGGAAAAACAGATGAGCAAAGAGCAGAATGATTTGCAAAGTGAGATCTTGGAAGTGAAAGCAGACAAGAAGTTGTCTCCGAGCCACTTGGCTGTCATCGTCTCCGTTTAGCTGTAACCAATGAAATGGTGAGAAGCATTTTCCACATTCAGGCTGGGTGATGTAAAACTAAGATGACAACACTGAAAATTTCAACTGTGATTATATCGTGCATAGTTTTTGTTATGCTGACAAAATGTGAGATGAAGAACAGCTAGTGAGTTTACAGATTCATGTCAAAGGGAAGGTAATGCTGCCAGTCTTATCTGGGGCTGAGGTCCTCTGATGCATGCCTGAGTTTTTATTGGATGGCCACTGTGTGCTCCAGCCAATGTGAGGCTGGCTCTATCATCTCTGTCAAAGCTCTGAGGCCTCTCGCAGTAACTTGATATTCAAGCCTGTGTGTTGTCAGATCCCCTGGGCTTCTTGTGCGCTCTCACTCTCTCCCTTTATCTGCCTGCCGCTGTGTAGCGGTGTGACCCCGTCCTCTCCCTCACACGTCAACACACTGCGTCAGCTCCAGCTTCTTTTGTCTTTGCTGATATATAGAGCAGCTTCCATCGCAAAGCTTTTCAGCCACGGCAACAGAAAACAGTGGACTTCTGATGTCAGACACACGCAGCCGTACGCTACTCGCTAATTCTCTGGTGTGGTGCTTCGTGCTGCCAGAAAGAGCTGTGACAGTTTATGCAAAGCCATCGGCAACAGGTTTGAAATAGTGGGGATAATCAGAAATAATGAGCTGCTTGCGCCCCTGTACATGACACACAACAAAACTGAATACACCCATAGTCATTATCGCCAAAATGTTGTACAATTACAAATCCTGTACATATAATGCAGTTTTTATTTATTTTTAGCCAAAGCCCAAGTAGAATGAAGCCAATTAACTTGGAAGAAAACAAAAAATGTTCAACTAATTAAACTGTAATGAAAGGTTCATATCTGAGATCCAGCTGAATCAGGAGATAGTGCAGCTCTCATTAGTGAGATACAGTCCTTTTTGTTTTTTTTTAACAGTTTGTACGTCTACCTTTTTTATTTTAGAGGACAGATTTGATCCTCCTGGGCATGGACAACAACAGACTTGCACAGATTTGTGGAGAGATGCCATTCTTCACAAATGTGTCTTTTCAGCTGCTCTTTGCTGGAGTGATTTTTCTTGTCCTAATGTTCCTCTTTGAAATACTCCAAAAGCGCTCAAAACAGGGTTTCATTTTGCCAGGTCATAGTTTTCACTGTTGATATCTGTACACAAAGTTGTCTGCCACAGTCTGGTTTGTTACTTGTACAGGCATTGCCTTAACATGTAGAGCCATGTTGCACCACAGTGACACCAAGTTGAGCTGAGGCCACACAGACGCGGGTGAAAATCAAATGTCCGTGTTGGAGGTAACAACCCAGAGAGAGCTGTGGTGTTCAAGGTGCATTTGTTAACCGTGTTTGTGCAATTAGTCTTTATTAGAAATCAGAGGCATAATCACTTTTGTTGCAGTGATCACGCCTAAGGTTTGTACTCTGGAGCCCCGTATTTTGAATGTTGTTTATCAATCTTGTTTGGTTTCAATAAGATCAAATACCCTAAAGTTCAATTCAGAAATGCAATAGATACGGTTATTGTATTGTAAGATGGTCCAAATTTGAATATTTGAATATTGTAGTGATATTGCACGAGGCTCTACTCAGATATCAGCTGCTGAAATTACAGTTTTACCAACCAAGTCCTCCAACCTCCAACCGTATAGAGTCCATAGGTGCCTACAGCAGATGTACTGGACCTTTGTTGTCATGGTTACAATGATGAACATGTGGTTAAGGTTGTCAAGTGATCATAGAAAAAAAATAAAACATGGTTGCATTTTTTTCGAACCAGTCTTTCTGCCCAACTCAGACTTTATCCCTCTCGATACTATGTTACATGACTACCTCTTTTCTGATGGATCTGTAGGTACTTCACATGTTTGTTTGTTTTTTTTTTTTAACAGGAAGACAGTCTTGATGAACAGATTGATTGATTGAGTTCAGATCTGGTTTTTAAAGCTTAATGCTTCACCACCACACAGATACTTCCAGCTTCAGACAAACAAATCATTTCCTGCAGCTCAGAACTGAGGCCACTGTTTCCTTTACTTTAAAAATAAGGAGTCTACACACCGTCACATTAGTGATTTGTTCATAAGGTAAGCCTTTTTAACCAATTCAATGTCCACATGTGCTCAAAAATAGAAATTAGCCTAAATATGAAATAAGTTATGAATGTGTTGTTTTAATCAGCAGGAGTACATTAAAACCACAAATAATATGCAGGTGGGAAAGAACTGAATCAGTAAACAGCAATGTGCATGTACAGTGTTAATGTACAGTATTATCTCAAGTCATTTAGCAGCATTATCCTTATAAAAGCTTGAAGTGACATTCTTGTAATTTCCAATGTCACATGAAAGTGTGCCCACAGTAATCTGTATTTATTAATCATGTGTATCGCGTTTCATATTCAACTTATTATATTCTAACCTGCATTGTACTCGACAGTGACTTCCTGCTTTTCTTGTGCCATCGATACCATCATATCATGGTGCCCGTATTTCCTTTTCTAGAGGCTCTCCAAGTTGGATAAGAGTCCTTAACATATTTGTTTGCCAGTTGTCTCTCACATGTGGCGATGCAACGGTCAAACCAGATTTCCACGGCTAGTGTGATGATGTGGACCAGAGTGAACTCACATCGCTGCATAGACTAACAGCCGTTTTCACAAGTGTCTCAAGTTTAGTTTGTCATTCCCCTCGTGTTTCCAACCGTCCCTTGGTGTAGAGGCTTGTGGAGGCAAAGATGAAGGGACAGGGCTCGGAGCTATTAACACATGTTCACGATGGGGGAGTGTTAAGACTGCGGCCAGTGTGAGATTGTCAGCGTACTTCTTTGGTGAGAGGCACTGTAGGTTAAAGGTGTCTCAAAGGGGGTTAATGTTTAATGTTAAGGTTCGTTTTGTTACTTCTGCTCAGTTCAGTTTTTAGAAAAGGTGGTGCAGACATCTCGTAACCTTCCTGTTCCAACATAACTGATTTGTTTTATGTCTCATTGAAGAAAATATTGTTGAGATGACTCATTATCTGATGTTATGATCTTATCATTTTGCATCAAATATTATACACAATATGTGTAAAGCCTGATTTATGCTTCTGCGTCAACACCACACTGTAACCATGCTGGTGCCTCCTCGCCGCTGTGCACCTTTCGAGGTTCTGCGTCAAGGGAACGTGTCGCTGTGCAATTCACTGCTATTCATTTCATTTGCAAAGCTTCTTTTATCTTCCTGTGTCGGTGACCGAAGAGTGTTTTTGGAGTTGGAGATGATTGATGTGGAACAACAAATGCTATGAACACTTTAAAAATGACATTACAGCATTCAGGAGAAACTGGAAAAGCCAAAAGCCTAAAATGACGTTCTGAGTGGACCAATCACAGCCCTAGCAGTTTGGTAGAATCTGTTGGAGGTGCACGTCAGGCAGTGGCGTAGGGATTGCAGCGCAGCAGAGGGCTCTGTGGGGGTACGCTGTCGACTTGATCCAGTAGTATAATTGAAGCTTATAACTATTGTTAAAATGTTTTAATGTTTAGGATTGCAGTCAAACTTACGGTCAAAAAATCAACCACCCAATAGGGATGATAAAACTATTTGTGATTAGTTGAGATTATGATATAAATAATGAATGTTAACTAAAACTGCAGGTGGATTTGAGTTTTCATCAGAGTCTGCAAAAAGAAAAAGCTTCCTGAGTTTAATACAAGGTGAACCCTGTGTTAAGCTGGCCAACTTCCAAGACTGAATTTTCATAGCAGCCCATGATGAGGCTTTGCATCACATTTCTGCTTCTGGCAGAGAGTTTCTGCTTTCTCCACTTTCGCCTGGTTGGTATGGTATCACAGTGGGAGGAAAGGCTCCGTAGGCAGCGTGTCAGTTATGATTAGGTAGTGCAGCATGTTCCTGTCGTCAAATAATACCATGATTAGTGCCGAGTTGGAAAAAAAAATCTATTATCTGATTAAAATCGATCTTAATTTGAGTAATTCAATATCGATACCATATAACTCCAAGATTGATCTTTTTTTGGGGGGGGGCCCACTGAGCTATATGGCGCCCCTAGATTAATCTTTTTAAGATTTGCTTTTACTCTGAGTGAGTGCAGGTGTAGTGTTGCCAGATCCAACTGATAAATGGCAAAAATTGTCATATTGAAATAAAGGGTGTATTGATTGACTTCCAAATCTCTACCATGCGTTGAGTAACATGCAAGAAAACATACTTCCTTAGAAGCAGGTGGTAGCCTGTGAGCTGCTCAGTGAAATGGTTATGTAGTAAAGACATGCTTTCATTCATCATTCACTGCACTGACAGTGTCTTAATCTGTGATGCACAGGAACAGCTACATGTTCATAGATTTCATTTTGGGCATGCATTGTAGATGTATCAGTCGCACACGTTTTCTGCCGGTGCTTTGAACAAGGTGAGAGGTGGGACTACATTACATGGTACACACTGCTTCTCTCGTACCAGAGTATTATCCCCAGGTGATTGGTTGTAAGGTGATCGGTATCTACAAACATTCAGTTCTGGTCTACCGATCACATATTTTTTTATGAAAATCCACAGCTGGTGTTCTGAGACTGCTCCTGTGAATGACTGGCCGGTGATGTCTTCCTGGAGACAAACTCCCTCCTTCACAGTCACTTCTACAGTATGTGGCTCATTGCTGAATGTCATGGAGCTATTTTGTTTTACAGTAAGTCATCATTTTTTTGGACCAGAACAACCAAATCAATCAAGCAGGTTTGGTGGAAGGTCCTCGTTTATATCCAGTTGTGATTTTATAACACATCACAAAATGAGCTACTGTGTTTAATTGGTCACAACCTTGTAACTTGAAACCTTGGTGCTAGCATGACACAGTGCCAGCTACTTTTACACCTGCTTTTTTTTTTTTTCTTTTTTCATCCAACCAGTTCACTCATTGCTGCATCAACCTGTCCAAGCCAGATAAAACCTGCTTCTGTAAAGCAGATGTTTAGCATTCAGTTGCCAGATCTCACTAACTACATTTGCATTTACTTACTAGGCAGATGCTTTTATATAAAGTGACTTACATGTCAGAAGCAAACTAATGCTTTTGTGCCGTGGAGGCCTTAGTGTAAGTACTACATCTGCTCAACAAGTGGAGGAGGAGATTAGGTAAAGAAATCCACTGAAAGTGTATAGGACTATTTAAGGCATGTAAGGGTGTTAGAGATGTTAGGAGAAAAAGTGCTGTCAGGAAGTGTTAAAGACACATGAGATACAGCCCTGCTTTTGATAGCATCAGGTAGCTTGTTCCACCATTGGGAAACGATAGATGAGAACAGTCTCTTCAAATTACCTTGTATGCAGGAATGGTAGTAATTAACTAAAGCAACACTCATTGAGTAGCGCTAAAGCATAGCAACAAATTTTATGTACTGTTTCATTTTCAACAGCCATGATACTGTGAGGTTCCTTTCTGTCTTGTTGCTTTCATGACCAAACATATTGAACCAATTAGTGTGTGGTAACGACACTATTGAGAAAGAAGCCCATCTCTTGTCACAGGGACATAATATTCAGGGTCGGACCACTTATCTCCCACTGTGAAGGAGTGGAGCAGAAATGGTGGTAGATATGAGCACAAGTGAAGCATGCAAATACTGTGCCAGTGAAACTGCGTTATTTAGTGTTACTGACTGCACTTTGTCTGGGGCTCTGTTGACTCACAAAAATAGAAACCACAGTTTGGGAGCGTTTGATGGATCTGATGCATCGGGCCACAGCGGATGTCTAAATTCACACTGAAGCAGGAGCTGGAACATCTATTTCTTCCATAGTGTGATGTCTTTACGAGTGGGAAGTGTTATTTTTCAATAGGGATTAAAAAAAAATCCTTCAGGTTTGATCGGATCATTCAAACGTGGGCATTGTTCAGTTAATGTGGAGTGATGCAGAACTACGGAGGACTGGTCCACTCCACACCACCTCTCTCCATTATGTTATTTGATCAGGAGGTTGAGTACTGATCGAAATGACTGAAATAGGTGATAAACAATGCTTTCAGTCTGAGACTTTGTCTACAACACTACAATCTCACTGTAAAGTAGCATTTTCAAAGAAGACTGATCTCTCTCCAGAAAACTGTTATAGCTCCGTATCACAAATGATCGTACTGTCACACCTAAAAGCACAAAGACACATGAGCATGCGCATCAAGCTGGTGAAAACAGAAAACAGACCGTCTTCTCTGCAATGCACTAGTTGCCAAATTTAACAGAAAGGAAAGAAGGAAGAACAGCAAAGACATCTGCAGTGCTAAAATGCAGAATTCCTCAACAGCTGCTAGCACATACAATGTCAGTTATACTTGCATTTCATTATCCGTGTCGCTCTTACCACTTGTAGTTGAAGCTGATAAGACCCAGTCAAGGTGAAAGCATAGTAAAAAAAAAGAAGCCTTGTAAAATGGAAAAAGTAGTGAGGTCTAGGATTAAGAGTGTAAGCGTGTGTATGCTCATGAGGATAATAAGTGTAAAACATTACCTTCATTGTTAAATAATGGTTGCCTGGATGCACTTATCATAGGATCTGGTAACAATCCTCAAACTGAATGAAAGTTGTCCTTAAAAAACATTTCTACCTACACACATCTCTCTCTCTCTCGCAGCACACACAGTTCCCACACATGCATAAATCAAAGTCTCTTTCTTAAAAAGTACAAGATTCATCGAGTGACTTGCAACACTTAATGGTAACATGTTCATAATTGTTAACTTAATCACTATAATGAGGTTGTAAGCAGGTGCAAGTCTTAATTGATGTATTTCTTAACAACTATAACCCGTGGGTATCCATAGTAGAGGCTCACATAGGGGCAGAAGAAGAATGGCCATGCATTACAACACATTTTAATATAGAATATGTCACCATAGAAGTTATCATTGTTGAGAAACGTTGTGAATTAATAAATACCTCTAATTCATTTCCAAGCCTATTAACAGTGGATACTAGCAATTACAGCTAGAAGGGCCCTGCCTGAGGATCGAATGCTTTGTGCTGACTTGTGTGTGGTTAATAATTTGGTAATGTAGCTCGGGGCCAGACTCCCGTGTGCTTTAAAAATGATCAGTAATATTTTACAATTAGTTCTAAAATGCGCAGGTAGTCAGTGAAGGGAAGCAAAGATTGGGGCGATGGGATGTGCTGTTGTTTGTTAAAACCAATGAGAAGCCTTGCTGTTTTTTATGAACGGAAGTGTGAGGCTGATCAGTTTTGAGAAAATGCCTGTGTGAGTGTTTGATAACAGATCCGGTGGTGAGATCATGGGTTTCATTTTTGAGATGGAGCTTGAAATAGCACGTCAGCCTTTCTGGCAACAGGTTGAACATTTGCAACCCAGGCACCAAAGGCTTTCTGAAAGGAACTGCAGGGGGTCTGGAGGATTAAACAGCATTATTCGACATTTTTAGCTGTTGGAAATTGTATACCATTCAACAATTACACGTTATGCAGCAGCTACAGGCTTTTGGGGTGATCAGGTTTTGGTGAAAGGTATATCAGGGTGTCATCTGCCAAGGTTAACTTGGCTAAGAGAAGCATGTAAATGAAGAATAAAAGTGGGCCGATTACTGAACCTTGGTGACTTATAGGTTTTATCTAAAAGCTAGGAATAAAACCAACTAAGTGCAGTATCCTTGGTGCTAACCCAGCTGTTCAGGCAGTCATTTAATATCTTATGGTCCACTGAGTCAAAGGCAGCGCTCAGATTTAGAAGAATTAAAATGGCACACTCGTCTGTGATCAGCTGCTAAATGAAGGTCGTATGTTATCCTCAGGTGGACAATGTCTGTGCTGTGTAAAGCTGAAGACTCAAACTCCTCAAAGATATTATTATGACACAAAAGTTAAAAATTGGTTTGATCTCTAACACTTGAACAGAACAGAGGCATCAAGGTTTGGTTGCTTTAAAAGACAGCGGGCTGCCTACCTTGTGTTTAAAATATGATGGAGAGCATTCTTCTGCTTAAGAATTATTAATGGACAGCTGTGCCTGGCATGTTTGAGAAATTTAGTGGGGATAATGTGAAGGCTGCATGTGGCTGATTTAATTTTAGTGAGCATTTTGATAAAAAAGACAAAGACATGGGTAAAAAAAATGGTCAGAATTACTGTGGATATTTCCACTGGTTTCTAAAACACAGTCGGGTAATTATTTGCCTTTTGAATTAGACTTTGTTTATAAAAACGTGTAAAAATTTTCCACATTATTAAATTAATAATTGCCCTCTTTGAAACTTACATCTTTGTTTTGTATCTTTTTCTGCTGGCATCATGTCTGCAGTATCATAATGAGATCAGAGCTGTGTTTAGAGCGATATCTGTGCTTATGACAGGACAGCAGGTGTTTGGAGAGATGATGACGCACCAGAAAAGGGCAAACATTGTCCTGACAATGGGGAACAGCTGGGCCTTGAGTGTGACACCTGTGTGCCCGCCCAGCGTTATGTCGGCCCTCGCCGGCACAAAACTTCAGTCAGGCTTCGACAGCTGAACCTAAGCCGCTAACAGCATCTGTCACAAATCACCAGGTTTACTGCGGAGAGATGATAAAGCATGGATTTTGGAGGGCAGGAGGGAAGCGGCGGAGGGGAAAAAAAAAAAAAGTCTCTGCACATCCGTCCTCTTCATTCATTCTGCAAGGTGAACAGCTCAATCAGTGGCATCCATCTTACCTTACATTTGCTGCACAGTTTAACTGACTCAGCGTGATGAAGAGTCGAAACGTTTGGGGCAAACGTCGGGGCTTTGACAGTTCTCAGCAGATAAGACCGTAAAGTCAAAATGTCAGAACGAGAATGACGCAGTTTCAGCAGCATGAGTCGAGGACACATCTTTTTCTCATAGGCTTTATTGTAAGAGGCAGGAAAGATATGTAGTTGTGTTTTCTGTCGTTTCTTTGAAAAATCTAAAAGGCATTAATTCAATCAGAATTCTTGAGGTTCATGCTTATAGAAGGAAATTGTATTCAACGTGAGACAAATTTTCAGGTTGTCAACAAAAATAAACTTCACATCCACTGATCAGGCTGAGTGGTTGCTTAGTTATTGTGAAGATTACCAGGTAGTAGGTAGCTCAGTAAAGTTTCTTAGCAACAGAAAGTGTGTAGGTGTAAATGGGCATTCATCATTTGAAATCTTGTCTTGATTGCTGTGGGAGCTATTTGTAGCTGCCAGTTATAACACGGTCTTTTGTGTAAGTGTAATTGTCGTCCATGCTGCAACAAAGAATTTTCAATTTTCCTTAGTACCGTTGTGTACTGGTACACCTTGATAATGATGTGTGAGTCATGACTAGGCCTTCTTTAATTTCATGTGGCCAAAATGAAAACAAGGAGAAAGTCAGGGAGATCCAGCGCTGCTAAACAGATGAAACAAAATGATGAAAATCTGCTGGTTGATATTATAAATAGCAAGAAGAGCTGCACCTGCACACAGATTTGAATGCTGTGACAATATGCATTTACAGATTTTTCATCATTGCAGAGATTTGACGCAGATTACTACCGTCTCTTGCTCTTAACTTAAATCCCTTAAAACTGTGTATCATGAAGAATGTCTAAAACTTATTATTTGTATTACGTTTGATGTAAAGTTTTACAGGAAAACACTGTTGGCCCGAGCTCATTCTGAGTCTGAAATTGGTTTCTGTCTGGCATTTAGTTTATTGTACACTGGAAAGGTGTTTTTTTGGCAAGGATTTTAAGAGACTGTCCTCCTCTTAAAAAAAAAAAAGAAAAAAAAGAACAAGCTCATAGGTTTTCTGCTTTTCTGCTTTTTATGAGCCATAGTTAGTTTTTATTGTTGGGTGACCTCTTAAGCCCATTGTAATTGTAACTGTGATCGAAACAAATGACAAGTTTAGGTGACATAATATATCACAGCCATAACATTAAAACTGGTGACTGATTTTAATTTTGAGCCCGATGCGTATTGTTTTGGCTGGTTTCAACCATGAATACATGGAAAACAGTGAAACTCAAAGTTTAAAATCAAATGACTAATGTTTCAAAACAGGCCATGGATATACATCAGTCAACCACAGCATTAAAACCAGCCACCTGATTTAATCCTATGGCTGATGAGTGGGTGTATTTTATATATAGCGTCAAAGTTCACGTTAGGATGAGGATGTTGTCTTGAATTGATCCATGGGTCGACAAAAGACAAGACACAAAATGAAGTGTTCTTCATTGTTGTCCATGACTGTTCCACAACCTTTACCATGTGGGTGTATTACTATAATCAGCCAGAGACAAACATCAGTTATTAGCTTTATTTTCTATTTTTGTATTAATGAGACATGGGACAATCTTTGAAAATTGTCTTCTTATTTATTAAAATACCTCTATAAAATAAAACCTCCATGCCTGGCCTTGCAAACTCTTTCTTTTTAGATAGATGCTGCCTAGCAACACAACGAAAAGTCTGCGGCCTTATATTATATTATATTTTACGATTCTTTAAACCAGATGTTAAAATTATTGTTGATTCTTATCTGTTTGTGGCATTTTGTTGACAAGTAGCCCCCTGTTGTTGGCACTCTGTGGATTAGGGACAAATGGACCTCTTAGATTTGAAGGCGGCCCTGAGCATTAACAGACATTCACTTTCTGCGGGTCTGGAGCTTCCATGGCAGCAAGAACCAGAGGGAGCATATAGTGTGAAAAAAAGAGAGTAAAGAAGATAATAAAAAGCAGATTAACAAAAAAAAAAAAAAAAAAACACTAACAAAA
>OMNW01012127.1:0-12727 GCA_900303245.1 Selene dorsalis | reverse complement strand
CATTGATCTGTGGTGGTTACCCAGTGGCCCTCGCCTCTCTCTGTGCTGAGACAAGCAAAGGGTCTCTGCGTCCCACCCTCACCCCCTCCTACAAAGCCTTTTCTGATTAGTGATGGTAAAAATTGACTTTCTGTCACGTGGCAGAATGATCCGTGCACGTTCAGTGCAGGAGGTTTTACATCACTGTGAGGCTCGGCAGAGTTAGCATTTCAGACCTCTCTCTTGACCTATATCAGTAATAATTGCTGCTCATATAAACAAAGGCAGGGATGGAGGCTGCTGCACAGTGCTCAGGCCTGATGGATAGTAACGACTGGTTTGCTGTTATACACCAGCTGAATTTTTATCACCTCACACAAAAACATGCTTTACTGTTATTTCTCAGCAGCTATGTTGAAAGCATGACTGCAATTGTCGATTGTCTGTGTGAGTTGGCTTGTTGGATAAAATAACTTAATAAGAGCTGTTTATCTAAATGTGAAAATTGTATTTTTGTGGCTTAGAGGGGAAAAAAGGTTCTCTGTCTTTTGTGTTGTTTATTTCCTAAATAAGAGGCACTGCGGGCCCATCACTGAATTGCTGCTATTACACCTCTTTCATCTTTTCTTCATCTCATTTTCTTCTCTGTGTACCCCGTTGGCATCGCAGACCATTATTTCTTTCTCTGTTTCACTTGGTTCACGGTCAAGACCATGCTCCATCTGCCATGCAGCTGGCCGCTGAGATTTGGTTGACTGTAGGTTTGCCATGATGTTAATTCAGTGTCAATTTATTGATGGAGAAAACTGTTGACAGCTGAAGTTGATATTTAGTTTGAAGTAGTGTTAAGTAACCAAAGTCAAATGTCTGCCAAATGTGTCTTGTCAACAGCATCTTGGCATAAAATACCGACTTCTGACTTTCTTCTGAAATCTGTCCTCCGACCTGACCAACTTTTTATGTTAAACCAAAATTTAACGTTTCTCCAGTGTTATAACTGGCAGGGTCCACTGTCTAAAGTCCAAAGGTAACAGGAATGATACACCTTAAGAAAACAACACTGGTCACACTTGGTTTGAACCAGTTTGTAAGCTTTTGATGATAATCTGTGAAAACTGAAACACGGAGCCTTTAAGGATCCACTATAGTCCATCAGAGCTGCTTGTTTGATGGTGTGACAGCTTCAGACCCCCCCCACCCCCAGGGCTTTCTGTAGATTCCTGAAATCAACAGTCCGACATTCACACCCATGTCATACCATGAACGGTTAGCTGTTCGAAGGTGAGAAAGCACAGTAAGGAGCCTTTGGACTTCTGAAGTTACTATTTACCTGTGTTACTTGTGTTTTTTTGTTGTTGTTGTCTTGGAATGTATAAACCATCTTTGAGTGTCTTGAAAAGAGCTCTATTAATACAATGTATTATCATTATCATAACCCAGCCCTTACCCATAGTTGGAGGGAAATGTTTTCATACTGACAACTGAGAAAGACTAATTGGGATGTAACAAATTGGGTGTATTAACAGAGCTGTTTCTTTTAAGCACAGCAGGATAAATTATACCACCAAATACAGGCACACAGGAAAAACAACAACAACAACAACCCATAAAGCCTTGGTGTGTAGTGTGACTGTGTGATACACAGCCTTCTGGAACTGATGGCAAAATACAGCCTCTATATATCTGTCTGGAGGATCGAGCAGTGTTGTTGTATGCAGTCAGTTTTATTATTGTCTGGTAGTAGAGCAAGTGTCCTGTTTTTAATGTTGTTAAACTGTCTGCTAAGTGCTAACTAACCCAATAAATCTCCACTGTGTCGGCATAATATCCCCAAAATTTTCCAATTCTGCTTCACCTACTGCGCCAGTTTTCTCACAAATGTAGCACACAGGGAAAACTGAGTCTGGATGTTCTGCCTTCACACAGGTTTTGTGCAGCTCAGTGATAAAAAATGTGATCACTGTTGGGGCTGTTGGATGGCGCTGTGTGCCAGCAGACACACATGCAGACACACACCAACGCTGTCCCTTGATGTGATGTGTTTGAGGAGCATCGGGGGTGAGCAACCCATTAAAGAGCTGCTCAGATTTACTCAGCAGTTAAAGCCAAACCACAGGTCAGAACTGAGTGGGCTTTTGGAGTGTATGTACAAGCATCGACACATACACACACACACACACACACACACACACACACACACACACACACACACACACACACACACAGCAGCATACCTGTTTAAGCATCCGTGCTTTACACAGCCCTGCGCAAGCTTTACAGGCAAGAAAAGGTCAAACACTGAGACTGTGGAGGCAGAGCAGGGATTGTGGATGGTGGAGAGCAAGGTGTAGACAGCAGGTTACCTCTTCATCTCCCTTGTCCTCACCCCGTCGCGCATCACTCTGTATATCGGTAAAGAGAGTGGGATGCTGATTCATGCTGGCAGAAATGGACCAAGCTAAAGGGAGAGGGAGAGACAGAAAGAGAGGAGGCCCTAAAATGGCTCTGAATGTGTGAAAAAGTACCCTGCCAATAACGGCCATAAAACTTAAGCGACAGCAGGCACAAACCCATGAATCAGAGTTTGACAGGATTGTGGAGTTCAATGTGGCAGGGAAAGATTCCAATCAACCCAACACCCAACCTTCATCGTGGCTGGTGACTGGCATGACAAGAGCTATGGAGCAGGAAATGTGACGAGGGAATTAATGGTTGTTTGCCTGAGTAGGAGTTCAACCGTTTTCTCAAACCTGCCACAGAGCACTTGTTGTAAACCTGGAGCTGGAGTTCCCAATGGGCCGACTGGATGCGCTTATTCGGGACGGATTTGGGCCAGAAATATACACAGACTCAGGTTGCCTCGACATCTTGCCGGTTGAACTGTGTGTTGTTTATTGTGAAATGCACTGAACCTGTGCTGTACGTTTTGGTGATGATTGTCTGCTAACAGAAGAATGTATACGTTAGCCCAGTGATAATGTAGGAGCGGCTTCTCATGCCTGCCTGTATGTCTGATGTGATTTAGTGTTTCATCATGTCATTCTGGTTGATAGAGTAGAAAATGTATCTCACCATCATGTCATCATCACTTCTGGTTTTCAAGACGTCTGAATATTTATTTGTGAATGACAAAACTGTCATCTTACTTTATTTTTAATCACCATAGTTAGGCTTAAGAGTGAAATCTGCTCCTGTGTACTCTTTGCTAACGGCTCTTGTCCATGAAGCAACTAACCACCTATCAATTTCAGATCCACTATCACAGTATTTCTTTTCTGTCAGTGCCTGGCAGTGTAGTGTATCTGCTACTTGAAGTACCACCTCAGGTAATTTTGACGAGGTGCATATAGATTAATGTTGCTGTTGATGGAGCACCCAGTGGGAGTGTGATTGTGAGGTGTTTCCAACAGCTTGTCTTCTCATCTAAATCTTCTGAAACCTCCTACAAGCCCAAAGGGAGACAGGAATCTACAGCCTGCCAGAAGAAGACAATAGAGAATGGCCGGAAGAGTATCATCTCATCAATCTTTGGCTCACTTTGCGGTTTCTGAAGCAGAAACATATTCTTTTTCACTCTCTGTATCATGGAGAGTTATGTGTCTCCGTTGGTTATCATTAGGCTGTAGTTTCAGAGATGAACAGTATGTACCTGGAGCCCTTACAGATATTTCAACATCTTTTAGATTGAACCAGTTCAGACACATATTTAAACCTATATATTGTAATAATAGGTATTTTTGATGGCATTGGTTCAAATAGTTCTGTTTGAAGTGAAGGGGCCTCAGAGCAAACTACATCACAACTCTGCACCACAACAGATGATGCTAGATCATCGGTGGTGAAGACCTGTGTGTTGATTTTCTAGGGATGAAAAATAACTATCAGTACAGATAATTATCAGTCCGGTATTGGCTGATATTATCAGCAAATAATTACCAGTCAAAGTCTGATTATGACATTATTAGGGCCAGTTATAATTAGTCAACATTTCCTTGATTTCACTCATTTTCAGTCTGTTCGTCCCCTGAGTTGATTAGAAAACAATAACAAATGGTGATTTTTGAAGATTCATAACTGTTGTTGTTATTGTGTTAAGTCAGAGACAGAGCCTTAATGTTAAATTCATCTTTACTCAATACATCTTAGCCTTTCTTAACCTCAGGTGTGTTAACTATTAAAAATGTTATCGGTTATCGGTACTGACATTGGTCACGAGAAGCAGGAGTTTATCAGTGAGCGGTATCCGTGGAAAGAGTTTTATTGTACATCCCTAGAACTGACATGAGTTGGCAAGGTGTAATGTTGCTGTATAGACTCTGGATGTGGGGGAAAAAAAGTTGAAACCTATGTTCACTGTTTTTTTCCACATTGTAATTAGGTTGACCAGAAATGTCTCAAGAGGACCATGAAATCGACACTCCAGTGATGTTATGCTAACATTCATATTATGAACATACTTAGCGTAGGTGACACTGCTGCGCCTCAGAGAGTTGATTTAGAATATACACTTTGTTCTTCAGCTTTGTTAGATTAAAGAAAAACTACTCTGTGGTCACACAGTCGTGAGGAAGTGAGTCACCCACGTTTCTTTTCTTCCTGAGTCCTGACCCCATTCAAACAACTACAGTGATACCCGTGTCTGACTGGCACAGTAACACAAGGTAAACTATCAACAGCGTCACTTGATGTTTCCTGACCTGTTTTTTTCTTCTTCTTTTTTTTGCGAACATCCTCTTCACAGATCAAATGTGCAGGAGGAGTTTCTGTCAAGGATGGAATTTAACTCAGTGTCAGACGTATAAATGTTTTTAAACCCAGCCACCTGACTCATCTAACAAAGGAGAATAAGAGAGTATGAGACACGCAGAGCACATGAGCCCGTGAGGGGAGGGGGGTGGGATTAATCTTTGGAGAGACGCTGAGAGTTAACTCCATTTGATACTGAGATAATTCATCCCTGTGTAATGATCTTCTTTGCTATTGTCCTGTTTTGAAAAAAGACATTTCATACCAATACACCAAGTATAGAAATTCAATAACCCCTCATCTCTTGCTGTGAAGGGGCATTTTTATATAAACAGCAGAGCTTTGTGTATGTGATCATGACTGTAGCTGTTTGTTGGAGACACTTGGGCACAGAGGGGCTGATTGGAAGAGCATGAACTATGTCAAGCTCAGATGAACGGTCACTTGTTTAAATCACAACCTCTCCATCATCTCTGCCATCTGTCTCTGTCTCTTTGCTTCATCTGTAGCTATTTGAGGGATACTTGCCAAGTGTCGCCATTTGTTTTGATCAGCGTGTGACGCACAGACTCCCCGCTGTTAATTCATGTGTCAGCGTTTACAGTGCGACCTTAATGTCTCGGCCACTCAATCCCCCCCTCTCCAAAAAAGATAAATTGTCTCCAGGTCTCTTGTATTCCCGCTGTGGCCCACTGAGCATAGCATCGATGCAGTAAATGAGGAAATTCACAGCAGGAGTAAGACAGAAAGAATTATAACTCGCTGGCCTAGATTAGAAATCTATAAACAATCCCTGGCGAAGCAGCGATACTTCCTGTTTTCCTGACACCAAAGCCAGTCTTACCCTTGAAAAGTGAGCCGGAGGAATGGAGCAATTTATTCACAAAGTTGCTGCTTATTCCTCTCTCCCTCCTCACCCTGCCACTCTTGACTTAGAAATTACCTTGAATTGCAAACATTGTGTGTTAATATAGCGTATAATGTGACACTAAATATGCAGATCTGTACAGCACAACACCTGATTTCACATCTGAGTGTCAAAGTGCCATCTGTGGGGTCACCTGGTGGCCCCGGTCTGGTGTCACGGCGAGTGCCGGACAGAAACATGTGAAAGGAGGGAGGGGGGGAACAAGAGGGAAAAGAAACTGCAGAAGAGAAAGAGGAGGGAGCGAGGTCAAAACACGGACTGGGTGATGTGTTTGTAGTTACAAATATGGGGCGCAACTTTCCTGGTGATGAGACAAATACGAGACAAGAAGAGGGATGGGAAGAGATGCTCTGCCTGTTTAACCTGGAGAGCTGTAGGGTGTATTCAGACCTGGCTCGTTGGGAGAAGTTGTTCCGAAACAGGGAGCGTTAAACCCCCAAGATTGAGTTTGTTTTGTTGTATGTGAGCTTTGGGACGAAAATATACACAAATGAGTCAGATCGGGTTTGGGTCTGGTCTTAACTGCGGGTTGTGGGCTGGGTCGGGTTTTAATTTTTAGGCCCGTTGAAACCTCTGTTTCATGGTTTTTGTTTTTCTCGGGTAAAAGATTTCTGAACAATGAGAGAACAGTTGGTTCATACATGGCATTTGTTTACAACGTTGGACTGCTTAGGACTGTTACATTGTAAACAAAAACAACCCAAAAGAAAAATGCAACAATTATATCGGTGTTGCCCCTGAACACACCCTTAATCAGACGGCTGTATTTACCAAGTTTCTGCAGTCATTGGCACAGATTAACCACAGTCCATTAGTTTTAAGTGAATATTTGCAGCACCATTTAGAAGCATTAAAAACCAGGTGAATGAACTCCCAAGAAAGAAAAAGTGTTTAAACTGTATTTATCACCACTTTCTGTACACCTATAATGTTCATACGTTGTGCTGTGGTGCTGTTTGACACATCTCGCGCTCTTCAGCAGTGTTACATTTTGTGAGAGCTGCTAACTGAAAAAGATGTCTGTGTCTGAATATTCAGTCTGCTTCACTGCTCTACTGTTAAGAATTATGTCAGAAATTAAGACTGAGAGACTGATGGAACAGGAAAGGAAGAGTGAGAGGAGGAAGGTATTATGAGAGGGCACATCTGTGTGTGTGAGTGTGTGTGTGTCTTGTGTTTATTTGTGTGTGGGGAAACTGGATGACAGCGTGTTTGTCACTGCAGTCGCACTCCACTGCTCTGGAGTGGCACTGCAGATGGATGTCTCTCAAATGCTTCAGTGAGCATGCCAATTCACCAGCTCATACAGATGCTAAATGCAGATATAAGCTGTAACTGCTGTTTGCCTAACTTTGGTGATCAAGGAGCCTCCTCCTTCCAGCAGTCTCAGGAGGAAGAACTCTCACAAGCAAAAAAGACAGTGGCTACACCCCAGTCGAGGGTTATGTTAACATCACGGTTCAAAGGATGGCGCACATCACATCTGTCTGCAGTGAAACAGCTCAACATGCAATCAACGGCCTGAATACACAATTACATTTTGCGCCAATTTTCATGTTTACTCGATTATTAATGCTAATTACTGTGGTGCTCCGCTGACTGAGTGTGTAGCACCATCATAAGTTAAAAGCCTCTATCTGTGAAACACTTCATTTCATGACAGGGCACTTTTAAAAAAAGGAATTAACTGTACTTTCCAGTGAATGCTAACATCCTAACAGATTTGTATGTAGCCTACCTGTTTTTGTGGACATTTTCACTTTGACATGCATCGAAATGAAATCTAGCTTAAGGTTTTTTATGCTTGCATGAGATGAAAAAGAGGAGATGACACACAAATTGTCAATTAATTAATTCATTTATTTATATAGAACACGGGTTTACAATGTACTTTGACATAAAGCAAGAACACACAAGAGGTAATGGCAGAAGAACCCAACAGCATAAACTGAGACCTGGAAGAGCCAAGTAAGATGTAAGATGAACAACTCAAGGTAATAGAAATAATAAATAGGAGTTGTAAGCACTAAAACAACACAAAGCACAGGATGAGATAAAGAAGGATTGAAACAAATAAAGACATACAGGGTAAAAACTGTAAGAAGCAGGTAAGAGCACTTTAAAAAAAAACTGTGCAATAATATAAAAAGCAATAGATGGAAGGAAAAAACAACAGATAAATGAAATGTAAGACCTTGAAACACACTATTCAAATACGCCCTGACTTTGTGTGCCTCCTGTTTTTCCATTGTACAAACCCACAGACCATGTATGTCACGCTGCTAGTCAAAGGGATGCTGCAACAAAAGAGGAAATTTCATTCACTGACGATAAAATTACATTGCTATTGTAGATCAGAGATGGCAAAAAAAAATGCTGTATCAGTATGTACAGTATCAGTAAGTGGTGGTGTATTAATTTTGGAAATCTGTCATGTTCTTTAAAATATATATTCTCAGAAGGGAGTGGATAGAAATGCACTGATTTACCGTTTACTTAGCTAGAAATTCAGACATTTTTCTCATGTGACGTCTTAAAGGATCATCCACACAATAATGCATCACAATAATGGTCACTCCTGGTAGCTCGAAGAGATTTTTAAACTAATCTCCAGCTGAGTACACGACAAAATACAGTACGATCAAAGTATCATTCCCAGGTGGAGAAAGAGATCTATTATATATCGTATATAATTTCTGTTCCGAGATTTGCCAGCTATTTGCGATTTGGCAATATTTCCAGTAGAGCGTTGAAAGAAAAAAAAAAAACAGGCTGTATGGTGCCTCCAAATATATTCACTGACAAATGTCTTTTCCCGAGCAGCCATAGGGTGCTCTACATTTGCATGCTCCAAGCAGGCCGGGCTCCAGCGCTGGCTGTGGCCACCACACTGGAACAGATGTCACACCTGGTTTGTGTGATGTCTGTTGTTGGGGTGACCTCTTGGTCTCTAAGCAACACGCTTGTCTCATGGCTGATGGCCCCTGCAGATGCAGTAACGTGTGTGTGTGTGTGTGTGTGTGCGCGTGCACAAAGGCTTCAGGTCCTGTGGCTTTACATGCTTATGTTTGTGACTCATGTATCAGTGTGCATGTGCATTGGTGTCTGCTTTCCTTTGCACACAGAAAGTGTATTGGTTTAGTCAAGTGGGCAGAAGCAGAGCAGCCGAGCCTGATGACTACACAACATGACTGTACCGTATATGTGAGCAACGTTACGCAGTGTGATAGAGCCGATATGGAATGGGTGCAGCTACGTTAGATACGAGCACGCATCTCCCGGCTTCTCCACATCCTCCTCAAACCCCTCTAGACAATGATGGTTTTCCTGGTTGTCGTCTTACTGTTACTAAGAAAGCCTCGGAAATCCTTTCTCCTGGGCCTGCACCCCCGAAGACACACACACACACACACGAAGTGATACAACACTAATCTCCCTCTCACAGTCTCTAATGGAAAGGATTCAGCTCAGTAGCTTCGGAGAAAAAAAAGGAGTGGAATGTGAAGTGAGAGAGCAGAGAGAGGGAAAATGGTATATTCAGGGAGCAAGGACACAAAGGGAAGAATAAATAAATGAGTTTGTATATCAAAAGAACATACAGGCATGAGAAAGAGAAGCCAAGGTAAGAAGGAAGGTGGGGAGGTGAGGAGGGGGGCAATAACACTGAACAACATGGGGAAAAAAAAGAAGAAAAGAAAAGCACATCACCAGAAATGGCTTAGCAGTTTCATTTCACCCCACACTTAAAGCTGAAGAGAAAAACACTTTTCAGAACTTATCCACACCTACACAATTGGGGATTACTCCCACACTCAAAATGTCAGACTATGACAAGGCTGGCCCGGCAGTGATAACGCACATGTGAAACATGCCACACATCTGGTGGTGGTGCTCCGACACACAGATGCATGTCCATCCTCTGAAGTGTGCTGTAAAATGAGACGCTGTAAGCTCTATGAAAGTGATTAGTGCTGCTTATAACAAATAAGCAGAAAATGCCTGTCTTGATGTACAGCATCAGCATATGTGTTCACAGGCTCATTTTGCACATACTAGTCACTAGTGCCTGTGTGTGTGTGTGTGTGTGTGTGTCTGTGTGTGTGAATACTTTTGAGTGAGACTTCAGCGCCTCCCCTTCTCTCCTCTGCTATATCCTACGTATGTGTGGACACAGCACCCTGTATTTAGGAATGCGTGGGATTGGAGAGAGCAGGAAAGGTCACTGGGAAAATGTAAATGAGTTGAATGAATCAGCCGATCCAAATGTAGGCTCTGCATTAAGTTATATAAAGGCCATGTTCTAACATGAGAGGCAACACCGTGGTGCAGATCGTTGTGCTTCAGGGGTGACTGAGAGAAGTCATTGTGTTGTGCTGTCAGCTTACAAAATGAATTGTAATGATCTTTTAAACACAGTCAAAGTAAAAAAAAAAAAGACCATGTATACCATGAGCAGAGCCAAATGAAACAGTATTAGGCTGTTAGTCTCTTACAATGGTTGTTGTACAACACCAATACTTTATTCTCAACTGTGACTGACTGTGCTGTAGGAACTATCCATAGTATGTTCCACCTCTAATATCATTGTCTAGTTTGCCTATTGTGTTCCTATTTCAGGTTTTTCTTCAAACAACAATGGTACTAAACATGAAAACGAGGGACTCCCCTCTGTAATGTGATGATGACCGTGTTTAATGCTTAATGTCATTGCCACCACCTACGATACCCATGAGCCTTCATGATCATACTACACACTTAACGCAGCCATGGTTGTTACGGCTACACCACCTACATTACAACATGTTACCGGGAATCAAAGACCACTCTTAACAACAGCTACTTCACTTCTTCAGAAAACTGAATGCCACTGAAGGAACATTGCCACGGTACGTCTCCTAATACGGCCAGGAAGCACTCGGTGTTTGCTTCGAAAGGACACTTTGATAATCTGATGTATAAATTCATGTGCTACTTGAGCACCACGGACAGCGTCATGGCTTTATCTGCAGTGAGGGAGAGGAGGGATGGCAGATCAACACCTGTGTGTGCTGACATGTCTATGAATAAACTGGAAACAAACTGTTAAAGCAAGCCATCTTTAACAAATATACTCATGAGCTATAAAAATACTAACAATATTGTTCAATATAAAGAAAATTAGCAATATTTGGTAAATCTTTCACCTGTCAATCGAGCATGGCAAGCTGGTGTTTTTCATGTACAGACAGCTGGGCTGCAACAGTAAGTTAACTATTTTATCAAATAGTCGATTTACTTGAGTGATTAATTTTCATCCTGAAAATCTACATGACAACCTGGCACGGTCAATAAAAAAAAAAGATTCAGTGTTTTCTCTGCATTTTCTCTAACATGAAAAAACCACATAGCTTTCAAACCAATGGAGAAATTGTTCTGCTATCGGAAATACAATAATACCATGTGAGGAAAATATTAATGTTGACATGGTGGTATATGTTATAAAGAACACTGTATATAATATGTAGGCTCTGTTGCTAGGGCCAGTCTGCACGTTTATCTGTAAAACCTGCGTTTCTTCAGATTCATCATAGTAATCTCCAAGGTTACACAACAGAGCAACATGGTTTGTCTTGAGCAATGATGCTGCGAGTGTTGACATGTGGCTATCTCTACATTCAGTGTGAGTACCCACAGGGATATACAGTGTGTGTGTGTGTGTGTGTGTGGATGCTTTTGCTTTGGTCTCTGTGTGATGTTGCTGGTGGTCCAGGTGTCTCTGTGTGTGATGAGTGGAGAACCCATTTATGAGATGCGGCCTATGTGCCCTGGCACTCATTTATTCTAATATAAGACATATTGATCAGCGTGATGGTATGGGTAGATGAACACAGGTTATGAATTACATGTCCCACACATTTTGATGAACGCGGTGCGTGTGTGTGCGCGCGCCTCAGAGCATGTTTTAATCACCAGTGGCCCATCCTTCCTCGATATAACTCTCCTCTCAGATGAAAAACAATAACTGAGAAGTGATTTGAAGTAAAATATAGACACAGTATTGTACATACAGCATCATAAGTATTTCAGCTCGACTGATGTTTTACTATTTATTTCTCAGTTCGATCTATTTGTCCTCCTCACTTCTCTTCAAAGGCAGAAATGGAAGCAACAGACAGTGACAACTGGAGCCTATGTTACGAGCGTTACTGAGAGCTGCATTAAAGATGTTAAAAATTGTTCAGTGCCTCTTTATAGCAAACACCAATGTCTCTGCAGGCGGTCGAACACAGCATGATTAACTCTAACATCTGGCTTACTGCTTGCACTGCGTAACACATGCACACACACACACACAGTTACATATACTTAAGCGTATACATATGCAGCTCTATTGATCGTTTGGCTTATGTTGTGGGCATCTCATGATGGGAAAATCGCCACAATAGTAAATATAGAAACATTTCCTGCCTCAAACACACAATGCAGATAGTGTGTGAGTAATATTACCAGTAAACAACACGTAGTCTTACAAGTTATTACATCAGCCACACACACACACACACATACACACACACGACATAGTACAAGTTTTGTGATCACATGTCAGCTGCTTCACTATCAATATGCCACACAGACTCTTCAGAGCTTTATACTAAATGTGTCATTGTGTTTGAAGCGTTCCTCCACCTGAGAGAAAGGCACTCATCACAAACAGATGACACCTGAGAGGTGACTGGTTGTTATGAATGTATCTACACTGCATCCCTACTCACATCGTTTGATCCCAACACCCCCGTCTCAATGTGGTGCTCCTGTTCTTTGGAAACCCTTCCTCACCCCCCCTGTTCTCAGTGAAATAACTTTTAACAGCATAGGTTTATTTTGTCCCTTGGTATTCTTGTGTTTATCTGTTTCTGGCACCATCGCCTTCCCTCTGTCTGTCTCTCTGTCTCTCTGTCTCTCTCCCTCTTCAAAGATGCTCTTTTCTATGCTTGCATTGTGCTCCGCTCGCTCTCTTTCACACACACATGCACACACAGGCACACACAGGCACACGCACAGCACACGCACACACACGCTCGCACATGCACAGGT
>OMNW01012124.1:0-12610 GCA_900303245.1 Selene dorsalis | reverse complement strand
CTCTCCCACTCCTTGGCCCTGGCCCTGTGCCTGCTCTTTCGCTCACCCCCCCATGTTCGCAAATCACTTCTTCCCGTGTCAGCAGGTAAATTGTTTTGTCCTCCCATTCCCTGCTTTCATTACCTTGTGTAAATTAAGCGATATGTCGTCCACCGGTGCGCGCCAGAGCCCTCACCGCGCCAACGCCAAAATCATGAGATTTGGCATAATAAATGAAGACAAACTGGCAGTAGCAGTGCTCCTCTCCGCGCGGGCTCGCCTTCATTATTCGCTTAACTTGCCGGAGAAAATGACTTAACCCTGACCTGTGTATAACGTCCCATATTCACTCCAGATAAAAGCCTTTTTACAGCGCACAACAATTTATATTCCAGCAAAGAGGCTGCTTTTCTCTGTCAGTTTTCCAATCTCAGCTCCTGAACACACGTCATTAAACTTGTCTTGCCTTCCTGTATTTGTCCATCAGTCCTTCTTTTTACATAAAATCTGGCAGCATTATTCTGGGATTTGATGGCACCCACTCATTTTTTCCCCTTGGAATGTTTGATTGGAAGAAATATAGCCGGGCCGGGGTTATCTCCTCTCCTCTGTGGAATCATGCACTTGATGAAATAGTGTTCTCCCAGCAAGAATAATAAAAACAGACTTGTACATTACAGGGGGCTCTCAATCTGCCAGCTGGGCTGAGCTGAGCGAAAAAACCCACCCTGC
Organism: Selene dorsalis; assembly: GCA_900303245.1. Lineage (NCBI taxonomy): Eukaryota > Metazoa > Chordata > Actinopteri > Carangiformes > Carangidae > Selene > Selene dorsalis. The sequence goes on along the minus strand of OMNW01012124.1, from coordinate 11,899 downwards.
CTCCTGACAGATTTTTATAGTTATCCCAGCAGACAAATGGAAACGGTGACCAGGCCGGGGAAGGCCACTCTGGGGAAGGCTGACAGTAGGCTGCAGAGCTGGACAATAGCACTAGGTGTGAACATTAAAGAGCTGGCCACAGATACGAGGACGCTGTTACCACCTGAGACGTCTTTAATCGCACCTTCAGAAACACCTTTGAAAACCTCGCTCCTGGTAAAACACAGCGTGCTCATAGCTACGGTTATATAAAAAAAGTGTCATCCAGACAAGCTATGGTTTGGTTGTGTTAGTAAACCTTCTGACTGTCACTGTGGTGACGGGGTAGAAAGTTAAGGTCCCATATCACACTGTGGTCTAGCTTCATTGAGAATGAACTGTAGAAGATGAAAAGGGTGATTGCAACCGTCCTCAGGGTGATAGGTGTTCACTTTCCAATTTGGAAGTGTCAGCATTACTATAATATCAAGCTCAGTTGAATGTAAAAGGTCACAGACACTTTGCATGAAGTCGTTCTTTCACTGTTACTGGAGCAGAGCCTGTAGTGAGTCCGTTAGTTTTGGTTCTTCAGTTTCTGCTACAGCTCAGGATGGATGTTGTTCCCACTCGACTTGGAGTGCGTTCATGGAGAACCAACTGTGGAACAGTTGTTCATATGCTGCTCCTAAAGAGTGTTTTCATCGTAATGTTTTCTTGATTATTTATTTATTTGTGTCAGCTGCAATACCTCAGAAAAAAGTGAAAAATACAATCACAATGAAGAGGGTGTCTCCAAATGTTGACCAACCGTTCCAACCCAAAGATCCTCCGTTTACAGTAAAAAGTAGCAAAGCATCACAAAAAAGAAATCCAAATTATTAGATTAATTTATTTCAGATTTTCATTTCAGCTCCATATGGCACTTTTAAAACACACTCAAATCATAGTTCTTTATGCACTGTAACAACAAAAAAATACAGAAAAAAGGTGAACGTATAAGTAAAGCCAATGTTATCACTTTTCTGTATAATAAATTTTAAGACACTTGATGACAAGTGTCCTCTTTAGCCTAAATCTTTAAATCTTAAAAGGGTGTCAGCTAACGAAGGTCATTCAGCTGTCATGACATGAATTTATTCATTTTGGTCGATTTCATTTCAGACTTGAGCACTGCTGGTCTGAAAGAGAAAGTCAAAATGGAAAAACAAAACAAGAGTGACTCTTTTTATGTATCCTGTCGAGTTGAATAACGTCCAATACTCATACAGTGGAAATGTGCAACTTCATGAAGCCATGCACATGAGCAGCATTTTTATTACTGAAATGAAGAGATAGAAATGTTTAGATTTAAATGAAAGTTGAAAAGTTCCAGTGTGGGTTGTTGTTTCAGATTTTGCCTTCTGGGAAGATAATCAACCATAAATGGTGCTCGTTTCAACCTAACAGGCTCTGATTAATCAGCCAATCTGAGCAGGCTAATCATACCTCTAGTGCTTTCCATGCAGGGCCTGGAGGAGAGTTATGTGTAGTCTGCATGTTCCTCCTCCTCCTCCTCCTCCTCCTCCTCTGTGCAGCAGTGGTGGAAAGCAACACAGTTCTGACTGAGGGATGAATTCAAAATGTTGAGCTGAGATGTTTTGTCTGAATACTGCTACTGGTTAATTTTTAAAATGTTTCTACATGTCAGTGTCAAAGAAGAAAAAAAATAAATTAGTGCTTCGTGTCTCATGTAAATATACATCACTTAAAATCTTTGACATGACTTATTTACTATAGATGTATACATGCAGCCTTTTTACTCTGATTTGTGCTTCTTTTTCCAAAAATGATTATCAGATTTTTTTTTTTTGGGTCCTTTTACTTTGAAGTTTGGCCATAGCAACACACCATAAAAATAATGAAAACCAAAGATCATAGAAAAGGTCCCACTTCTGTTAAAAAACACCTGACATTGCTCTTACATGTGCCACAGAGACACACAAAGATAGTTTTTCTGCAATTTGTGTGTTTTTATGCATTTGTAAGCTTCTTTATAGAGAAAAAGAAATGAATGACGTACAGTGTGATGTAGTCATCGTCTTATGATAAGAATAATTCATGTCCTTTCCCTTATACGGATGTTTATAATGTGTTGTTTGGTAGTAGTTAGTAGAAGTAGTAACTTGGTAGTAGTAGTAACTCTTGCAGTTGTCAGTTATTACATATATCACACTGCACAAGTTCGTAGGAAGCAAAGAAGCAACGTGTTATCTGTCTCAGGTTTTGTGTTGTTACAATCACTCACTGAGATGATCAAATGAAAAAAAAAAAGTCATCAATGCTATTACCAGCACTTTTCTCAGTATGACATGTAAATATTTAGAAGATTTGTTCAGTATCACAAAGTTTTAAAACCACCTAAATCCTCTCTGACTCAGTCATGTGGTCCATGCAGTTATCAACAGAGGAGATTAGGGATCATCCAACAGGCTCAGTGTCAACCCACCACCTGATAAACTGACACACTGGCTACTTATACATCAGAAACAAAGTACAGGAGGATCTGTACAAAAAACAAAAACCCCACGCTCTCTTTGATTTGCTTGACAACAAAACAAAAAGCTCCTGAGGTTTATTTGGTTAATGGCTTTTACCACATGGGAACAGAAAACTAGGACATGTGAATCCTACCAGAGACCTCGGTCGGCTTTTTGACAGGCAGGATGTCTCATTGTGTTTTAACGGATATGATTAAACTGGGACACATTTGTATTGGTGATTGGTAATTGATAAAGAAGTTAGTTACAAGACGTAACTAATTACATTTACTCAATTACTCCACTCGAGTTTGAATTTGAAAAATAGTTCAAAAGAGAATTTATCTCAGTTTGAGCAGGTGTAACGTCCAGTTCCTTCAATAATGACAACACTGATAAACCAGTAATATTCAATTTACCCTACTGTAATAGACTTTATTATTACAAAATTACTATCTAGTCTACTCTACTAATCTACTAATAAATACTTATCCTTTTTTATTTTAAGGTATTTAGCTGCTTTCATGTAAAATCTTGAGCATGCTTCTACCTGTATTGGATGATTCGAAGTTGTGGCATGTTCATTCGATATTGTTTTGAGCTTTAGTCTCACCACAGTCACAGTTATCTACTTGAAAAAGGTGTTAAACGTGAAGAAAATGCATGTTTCAGAGATAAAGATACTGTATAGTTTATTATAAAAGTATAGAATTAAAACCTAAAACATAACACGCACCATGACACCTTCAACAGTCATGTTGTGAATTCCTTGCACTAATTTCCTGATTTAAATGTTGACTTTCACATACCAGATGTGTTTACAAAAGGACAAAGTAATCAGTAGACATGCAAAGAGCCTCGGTGTATACAGTTGTTTTAGATGGACAGGTTCACTCAGAGCGGGGACTCGCCTGCTGTAAAAGGACGTAGGGAAAAGAATGAAACAAACAGAGGAAAAAAAAACTTGAGAATCCAACTCATTTTTTACTGTATGAAAGTTTCACAAGGTCGTTTGGAGAGTCATGTTAACACAATACGTGAATACAGATTTGTTTCCTTGTTCTACAAGTCACGCAGCAGCGAGTCTTTAAGCGATCATTATTACCATACAAATAGACAGATCTATTTAACAACCCCCTCTTTATCGCATAACACTTATTCTTTAGTGTTGCTCCCTGAAAGGCACTGAAATGCGTCTCCTCCCTCATTTTTTTTTCTTCTTCTTTTTTTTTTGCAGGGAAATCGTCTCAGGGTTGATAAAGGCTCAGAGCAATAGAAGAAGCAAGGCTGACATCTTCTTAAGAGATGATAGGAGAGCCAAATCAAATAGGATGGAGCAGTCACTCTTTTCACAGATAGGTAGCTCATTTCTTGTGGCTGAGAGTTTGCATCCCTAGTGGCGCTCTGCCTGGGAAAGATAGCTCACTTGGACTCCATTCATTATTTCATCCCCAGCCTCCTCTTTTCACATCTTAGCCACTTCTTCTCTTTTTTTTTCCCGCTTTAATGAGTTGCCTATTTTTCTCAAGTGTTGATGGGAATCTTGGAATTTAGATTTGGAGACAAAATGTTTAATCACAAGTGTTTTTCATTTGTGGAGAAGGGGCAAAAATCAATTATTTCTATTAGACAATGCTGATTGGAAGTGAATGGAAGTGGTAGCATTTTGAAACAAAGGCTCCATGGAGGCAAAGATAAGTGTCAGTCTGTCCCCCCTGAGGTATGATATGCGGTTCAGCTTAATAAGCAGTTTGCAAACATTTGCCGTTAAATCCATGCCAAGGGTTTACCATGCAGATAGACACAAGCAAATAATTAATGATAAAAGTACTCATAAATCAGTAATTGGAAAATGGAGGTTCATATTGTCCCAGCTACAGTCAGATGTTTTTTTTTGTTTTTGCATGATGCAGGCTTGTCGCCGGAGTAAAATCATCCCTTTGCTCTTTGGTCCATACCATTAGATGCAGTGGGTTTCCCTGCAATATAACTTCCTATGAAGTTACAGGAACTTTTTTTTTTTTTTTAACATACTCTGTTTACTGCCAGACAAGTGTAAAGCTCCATATGATATTCAGCCCGGCACTTCCTGAAGAGCACTTTGCTATCATATCCCTTCACATTCTTGGCAAATCCCTCAGAAAATTATTTATAAAAATTAACTTCTCTTGCGGAGGGCTCATTGAAAAGAAGAATTACATGAAAGATAAAACACTTTATCGCCAGTGAAAGACTAGACAATGTACGTCGAGAAATTGGGAAGATGGCAGAAACAATGAATATTAAGTGCCTAAGAATCTAAAGCTGCTGACTAAATTGAAACTGTATATCCTGAGGGGGCAAGGTTTCCAAATTGCTAATTACTGCCTCTGAAAGGGGGCTGTTTCTGATATGTTTGCTTGTGAAAGGCTGCCGCTTAATGAAGCAGTGGCTCAAGTTTTTTTTTTTTTATTTAATATTCCCACTCTCCGGCTTTCAGGGCTCTCTCTGGACTTCCCTCCCAGGCCAGAACAATGGCGGGCCCAGGAGCCCAGCTTCCCCACAGGCCCCAGCTAGAGGAGGCCGGGGGCTGGGTACTGAGGGAGCCGCTCAGCATGCTGAAATATGGAGGCGACAGATAAGGTGGCAGCAGCACAGAGAGGCCCTCTCCCATGGGCCCAAGGGGAAATTTGCAGTTATTAAGAGGAAGATGAGAGAGATTAAATGGCTTTTGTACTCATTTTCACAGACTTTTCTTTTTTATTATTTGGGCTGCCTTCATCTGAGAGATGAAAGAAGTGGTAAATGACTTTTTTGCTTCATTCAGCAACACACTGGCTTTGAGAGACAATTCATTACTGAGAGTTGTCACACATCATAAAACACTTATTAGTTCACTATTGTTTTAAAAGGTGTGGAAGTAATATAATTACTGTAATCTTATCATCTACAAGTACTGTAATTACAAACTTAACATGCGTTTGGATTTTGTTTGAAGAAATGAACCAAATGTTAACATATGTGTAGATTTGAGACAGTGGCCTGAAATGTTAAGAAAGGCTTACTGATTCTGATTTATCCTCGCATGCCGTCTGATGACTATATATAATGTCTCTGAGTTTCACAGACACTTGAAATGGACATGGATGGATCCACACACAAACACAGTGTGTGCAGGTGTGGTGGTGAGGCGGAGGTGTCTGCTGCACTGATGTAATGGGGACATGGTTTGGTGGTGAAGAGGTTTTGAGCTGATTTGAAAAGCTACTGTGTTCTCAATGTGCTTATAGTTTATGTACTGGGTTCATTCTTAAATGGGCTCCTACACCTATTTATCAGTCTGGCTTGTCTATCAGCTAAGTGGATGCTAATGAACTGGAAACAAACTGTTTTAAAATTAAAAAATGGTTGAAGGACTTTTTGGATGTGACAAGTGAAATGGCTTTATCATTCTTCCAAGACTGTGGACTCAGACTTCATAAGCATAATGTCCTGAATATATTCCACAATCCCTTTTGTTGGTGTTGTATGTTCATACACTGTGACTTAATGTTTGAGATGTAGGACCGTGTTATTATTACTGTCTTAAGTTTTGGTTTTTGTCCTCTTTAATGATGAAGACAACATCTCTATGACACAAGCAAAGAAAGTTGTTTATATATATATATAAAACACTTTTCATTCCAGTATTGGGCAAAAATAAGCACAAATCAAAACATACGTGAATTAAAAACCATTTATAGAATGAAATGAGTAAGAGTAAAGCCTTAAGACATGCAAATTTAAAAAAAAAACAGCAAAAAGGGGGTAAAATAGTGCAAATAATATGATAATTAACCAATCAAATATATAATAATAACAAAAAAACAATAATGACCCTCTAAAAGATGATAGTATTACATTAAAAACACTTCCAGTGGCCTGCGGCGTAAACGCTAAAGGCAGTTTGACCAGTTTCTATTCAGACCTGGAGAGGATCCTAACAGCCCGCTCCAGTTGACCTGAGGGTTTGAACAGGTCCACACACTGGCAGATATGTGCCAGAACAAGCATTTAACTGTTAAATGTACAAAATCAGCCATGAAAAGATGAGTAAAAAAAAAAACAAGGTTTTATATGACCGTGTTTCTGCCTGTTACTTTTTAACGTGCATTCTTACTTACCCAAATTTGGCACCTACATTACCCATAATGCAACCCAACTGCTAACAGTTCATTCAAGATCCATCACTCAACAAATCAAGCAATCCGTGCTGTAAAATCAGAAGGGTTTGCATTGAATTAATATCAGATCAAACAACAGATGTGGACATTTTCTTTTCCAAACAACCACTCATATGAAATAAAACAATGCAGCCATGATGGTATTGGACACTGTGGATCCACATAGAAACATTACATTGGAAAACTGCAATAATAAGCAATAATCAGGTGTTTAAAGTGAAAGTGGATGTAAAGAATGGCCAGTGGTAAAGTTGACTGTTATCTGCAGCCTCACTCTGCTCCTTATCTGTGTCAACACTGTGGAGCTGTGGCGGGTCCAGAGTCACAGCGAGGCGGAGCCACCTGATTGGCTGGAGAGCAGGGCGGAAGTGCGTGTGGCGTCCCAGCTGTGCTGAAAACAAAACAAGGCAAGCTGCGACTGGTGAGTGCAGAAACACAGCGGATTATTATTGCCTCTTCTTGTTGCAACGTTACGTTATAGCTTGCTGTGCGTGGAGTGTGTGTGACACTGTTGAGCGGCGCGTGTGTGTGTGTGAGAGAGACGCTGATAGTTAACACTGGGGAGATGTGTTTCTGTCCTTGTGCTGATCTCACGTGTGAGTTGTTATGTAACACACAGTCTGCATCGAGCATGCAGAGCGATCAGCCTCAGCCTCTGCCATTGTCTCTGTGCACTGTTGTTGTGCAGGTTCCCAGCTGCTTTCTGAGCCACTGACGCAGACGCTGTGAGTGTTTACAGCTGCTGACGACGTGCAAACAGCTCCATCACTAGATTTTTACACCGTTGTCACACAATCCACTAACAAATCAGCTTGGTAATAATTTACTGCTTAAAGGAGAAATAAGCTAGCTGAACCTTGGCAGTGGCTCTTTCATTTAGAGGACTGGAGAAATGTAACCATCGCTGCAGGATAACAGAGTCAGCTCCTTGGTACTGTACATCAACAGATTTCCACAGAGTATCTTCCTAGATGGGCCATTTACTGTTATGGGTTACTGTTTTTTTACTGTTATACTGTTCAGAGGGATGTCCAGTGTGTAGGAGGCAGAGGTAACCTCCAAAGCAGATGGACATGTCTTCAGTAATGAATATAACAATCTTTTTGCAGTGCTGATAATTCTGTCTCTTGTATCACTATCACTGTTCCTGTGGCTCTTCTGGTTTTCTAAGAGACATTATTGTGTCAGATGTTTATAAAAAGCTAGATTTGTTTAAATGGCTTCATCCATCATGACTAGGCTTGAGGCAACTGGATTAAATATAGTGACCTAAATATACATGAATATATTTTTGTATTCTAAAAAAAACCCAACCGTATACAGGTGAAATAACCACATGAGAATATCATCCTCTGACTTGAGGTGTACGATATTAAAGACAAACTAAAGTAACACTATAAGTTATGACGTGATACTGTATTGATTCTTTGAAGGGCTGTAACAGTATTTTTATCACAGTAACAGTGGTTTTGTGTTGTATCTGTGACTTTGTGATTGCACAAAAGTATTTGCTATGAAACTGGATGTCATAAGAAGAATTATGAAATACAAAGCCAGGTCCTGTATGTGTTTGTGCATGTAACGTAGGTGTTCTTGATACTGCAAGTTTTTCTAAAACTAGACTTTTGAGGAAAAAAAACCAAACAATATATTGCTTTGTTTGGGGTAACAACTCATGTAGCCCACTTTGCATTGTTGCAAATACACCTCCCTAATTCTGACTAACCCAGGAAATGAAAAAAAAAAACAGAAGTATCACAGTGATTCATCACCTTATCTGTCTTATGACTTATCTACCATGCTTCAACCTTTCTCAGTTTATTTTGATGCGTCATCATCCACAGTGTTAGCTGTTTGCCATCATGTCACTATCTAAAATGTCCTCTGATGTGTCTTCTGTTCAGCACCATGATGGATGAGCTGGTGCAGGACCTGGTGTCTGCGCTGGAGCAGACCTCGGAGCAGAGTAAGCTGGGGGAGCTGTGGGAGGAAATGGTCTTGAGTCCCCTGCAGCAGCGCCGGCAAATCCGCCGCCGCAGGGTCCGCAGGCGCTACCGGGAGTCCCCCCTCTATCTGACAGAGCACAGACGTTGTTGGATCGAAGCCTCAGAGTCCAGCTTGGACGAGGCTAAACATTACAGGGAGAGCTCTTCCTCCACCATCACCGCCTCCGTGGCCAACTGCAGTGACTCTGACGACTTGACCTCAACCAGCCAGTGGCACTCCGTCATGAGAGGCCCGGCCAAGTCCAGGCAGCCCTCCTGGCCAGAGTCTGACTCCTTCAGCGAGAATAATCCAGGACGGCCGCTCAGGAGGCGAAGGAAGGTCAAACGTATGACCTCAGGTGTCACGGTCAGGCTAAAGCAGAAGGTAAATGTTTCCGGTGTGGATGGGAAACGGAGGTACAGGCCGCCTAGGATGGAGCAACTGTCCGGATCGAAGAAGAGGTCAGGTGGTTGGATGGGAGCAGAAAGAAAGACTGAAGGAGCAAGGCTGATGGGAAAGGAGCGCTGGAAGCGGAAGATGGCCAAGGAGCACAGAGATGCAGATGAAAACATGTCTGAGGGGTAATGTTGGACCCAAGCAAGGATATTTGCATTTTTTCCCTAATTTGATCTTTCCATTAGAGTTAAACCTCGCTCTTTAATTCATTACAATGATGTTACACAGCTAGGCCTCCATCTGGCATCCATTTAGGTGTAGAGAAAGAACTTTGAGGTCCGTTATTTGTGAAAAATCAGCATTTCCAGCTCGCAGAAACTTTCATTTAATTTACAGTTTTGCAACAAGCCAAATGTTAACCCTGTCATTGTTTAAAGAGTCAAGATTAAAACCATACCCAAAAAGGAGCTCAAAACTCTAAAAGCCCTTTTTACCCTTTAAATGGAAAGTTACCAAGGCAGTTAAACCCATAACATAAAAGTCATGGGCATAACTACTATCAGACAGAAGCAATTAAAGAAGGCGACATTTAAGATGATCTATACTGCCTGTCTTCATCGAGCCACTTGTCAATATTCAGCGTGTCCTCAACTAAACCAAAAAATGTATCACAATCACGCCACTCCACTTTAAAGTATCGAGTTGACATTAAAAATGAATGATAGAGTCTCTTCATCCTCATCTCCTGTAGCTGAAATGATCACCAGGGAGGGATCTTTGATAGTTATGCCTCCGGGCATCTGCCAACTCATTATTTCCTTTCGAGAAATATTGTCACAAATAAATAAGTGACTTGGTGTGGTATTGATTTGTTTTGAAATGAATTCCTGTCTTGGGCTGGGTAATTAAAGCTGTGCCTGTCCCAGTGTCCCACAGTGCACTGTCTTGTGTGCATTTTATTTGGCAGAGCTAAATGTGGCTGTAACAGGCAGCAGAGAGGACATTGTATTATTACAGGGAGGTGAATATTACACAGCAGAGAGGACATTATATTATTACAGTGAAATGAATATCACAGCACAGTGTGGGAGAAAAAAGAATAAATTGTGACAAAAGTATAACTCGGGCATCGAACCACTGTCACCTTCACGGCCTCGTTCACCCGCTCACTACTTCCTAATAGACTATAATAGACACTCAATAGTGAGCAGCAAAGTGAGATTTCAGAAAACCTCCTCATTTTGTGCCTTCACTGACAATGAACACATTTTTTTAATCTATAAATTTGACACAGTCAGTTGTAGCTACCAGTTAGTTTGAAGATGAAGATTTTACGTACGGAACATGTGACGAGCTGTAAACATTATCTCATTATTTGAGATGAATCCACCCAACATTGTATAAAGTTAAGATTTTACCCACTTCAACCAGATAAAACTGTAGAAGAACACTAAAATGGACTTAAATGGCAAAGTGATGATGACACTATGAAATATTCTGTTGTCTGAAGTCTAATGGAGTACTTTTACTCCTTATACTTGAAGTACAGTTAGTAAAATAATAAATCCAGGATTTGTAACCCGGGTTATCTGGTATCATTGTGAGGCAGTATCTCTTCTACTAAAATAAAATATCATGTCGTAGTCAGCATTTTGAAGTCGCTATTTAGTGCACGAATTTTACCCTCAGAATTTCAACCCCCAGATTAAATGAAGGACGATAGTTAGTTGTTTCGTTTTTTCCCATTTTGGGAACATAATCCTTATTGATATTAATAAGGAGCTGAGTAACAAATTTTTATTATATATAAAAAGGTTGTAAATGTTTCACATAAGTATAAAGAGTTGATAAATAGTCAGATAGGGTGGGCTGTGCAGGTCAGTTGTATTTTTTGAACCATTAGTGTTCCTGTCCCTGGAGTCCTGTCCTGCTCCTTCACAGTGTATTTCCTTAGTGATGTCTTTATCTGCCGATCACATAAAATATATGATAAGAAGACATTTCAGGTAACTAGTAATGGGACAGACATAAGGCTTTACATCCTCTAGTTTCATTTGTGCTGACCTGCCTAGCCCCTAAACGGTACTTGTTTTCTTACTTTATGGAAAAATCAATAGCCGTTCTGACAGAAAACGGCTCTGGAGAAGAAATAAATGGGAACACCATGGCACGCTGTCAATCATTTCTCACTTACACAACGCCAACGTTCTTGATTGCTGCTCAGTAGACTGCCACAACATACTGAGGGCTCAACAATCTAATGGTTAAGCCCTGGCAGAGGCAAAGGATACGAACAAATGGCAGCAGCGATGAGAGACTGACAGTGATACAACAGCAATATTTATACTCAGAGTGTACGGTCCATTTGATGTCAGACACAGATGCCATTGTTGAAATGTTTTTTGAAGCAATCAGATTTCTCTGGTCTCCGTTCATTCCATTAACCTTTTTCGTATGGAGTGTCTGGTCGTGCCTCTCCTCAAGGTCACTCCTCTTATGTGCATACTGAGCAGAGCTTCGCCTTCAGCCACCCAAGTGCAAGGGGAGCAGATGTTGGCAGCTCCAGTTGGGCTTCACATCCTTGATTAGACCTGGCCCAGCCTGCTGGCAGTGAGGCCACCTGGCACCCAGGCTGGCCCAGCAAGCAGGCCTCACCTGTGGGTAGACGCTGTCCCAGGCTCAGCCTCCGTCTCCAGCTGTGTGCTGCTTACTGCTCTTACTGGTGATGTTGACTTCAACCCTCCCCACCAGGAAAAAACAAACAAAACAAAGCTGTGTGTGAGCTTTTCTTACGCTTGGTTTTTATCATGCTGTAATTTA
>OMNW01012122.1:57972-82831 GCA_900303245.1 Selene dorsalis | reverse complement strand
CAGGGAGACGTTTGACAACACTGCCACCTAGTGCTCAAAGTAGATTATCACAACAAAAGTCTGCTAGAGTGCAGAAGCTATCATAAATAATCTGGTGTTTCATTGATTAATTGATTCATCTTGATTGCCAGTTATTATAATAACTGGTTATTTAAAATCTATTCTTTGACCATTTTGAGCTTTATATATAAACCTGACTGTAAAAGTACTTGCACTACAGCATTGCTCTTCTAATTACAGTTACAATAAGCCAATGATATCACCCGAGTCATCTCCAGTTTTTACCATATATGGGTTTAGAGAGCAGAAAACTGTGCTTTTCAGGCCTTTTTGGTACTGCATCTGATTTCATTACTGTTTTTGTCATACCACTATTTTAACAAAATGATGAATAGTAGCTATACATTTTGACAAAGTATGTGATATGTAAGTGGAAAAACCTGTTGCACATGTTACGATAAGCCATAGATTTATAAAACTCAAGATGTTGTTAATATTATGTGTTATCTTCTTGCCCTGGCTTCATTTAACTTTTCAGTTGTCTTCCGATATGATTGCTATCAGATTTACCACCGTTACCTCAGCAACATCTTGTCGTTCATGCTGGAGGAAGACCCTCTGCTGTGCAGCTGCCTCGTAGCTTTTCTTCAGATATTCAAGCTCCTTCTGCAGCTCCTCAGTGTCACACAGAATCTCATCCTGCAGGGAGATGCAGTGAAGATGGTGATGGATCTTGACAAGGTTATAAATCAGGGCCTGCCTGTCACCGTGCAAGCTGAGGTAGAATGTATAAGATGGATGAGATGTGCAGAGTACGGCCTAGGAAAACTTAATTGAGGCACAGAGAAACATTCAGCAGACACACCCAACAGCAACAGCAGCAGCAGCAGAAGCAGAAGCCTACCCTCTCCTTGCGCAGTCTTTCCACCACTGCATCCAGGCTGTAGTCACGCTGAGCCACAGAGGAGGTGATGCTGGGGGAGGCTTGTTGACTGTTCAGCTTCTCCTCCAGTTCCACAATCTGACACTCAAGAGACTCATTCTCTCTCTCAAAACAACGAGCCTACAGGACACAGAGCAGGTAAAAGTCATGTACAAAAGGCATGACTCAGCAGAGGAAGGGGAATAAAGTGCTGATGTGTCAGTAGCACCTCACCAGTTCGATAAGCCTGATCAGGCGGTCGTTCAGGGCAGAGATGATGGTCCGGTCCTGGACAAACCGGTTCAGACCCTCCTTATTGAGAGACTTGGCAGCAGTAAAGTCTAACTTATCACAGTCGCAGTCGTCGACAGCCGCAACCCTGACAGAAGGACACACACACAGGACCAAAGGACCTGCACTGAATATTTGGGTGGACCCCGGAGGAGATTGTGTGACCCAGCTCCAAGCATGCCTGCAGTACACACTCATACATTCATCAGAGGTGAACCGAAGCCAAAAGCATTTCTGCCCCACCCATCAAGGGAAACGGACACGATGGACCATGACATATTTCTCCATGAGCGCAAAAGACATTTGTCATCACAGTTCAAACTGGGCTAACACTTTACTTTAACCACTCCTACTTAGCACATATGATTACCACTTAAACATCTAGTACAAGGTTTACAAAACACTATAATGCACCTCGTAACTTACTTTTATTGATTTTAATGTGTAGTACGATTACAGCTGTATTTAGATCTTTATGTCCCTCCTCAGCCACTATTACTGAGGTACAAAAAGATCTTAATATTACGTAACATTTCCACCAGTTGACAACTACATTATGAAAATGTATCAAATTATTATATGCGTTCATAAATGCTGCAATGGCTGGTTAAAGTCTTACCTCTGTAGGCCTAAGTATTTGTAAATCCTACATTTGCCCATAACTCATTAAAATTGCAAATTATTTAAGTGTAGATCATGTTAGGACCCAGACTGACCTGACCTTAGCCCGGTACTGGCCCGCACACTGCATACCCAGGGCCCCATTTCGACTCCAGCTCTGTTCCTCGAACAGCTTGCGGTAAGAAGACACTCTGAGCATGGCCATGACTCCAAGACGGCTTCAGACTGGACGACACACACAGCGCACCACAAACAGGCAAACGGACACAGCAGGAGCATGGCGGGAGTTTTATATTGACAGGAAATAAGAATGTAGCACTGAGATGGAAGATCTCTCATCGACCACCGAGTAGACTAAGTATAGTGTGAACATCAGCCAGTAAAGATTTCACATGCACATGGGGAGTGAGCCCTGAAACCACTGTACATTGTTTTTATAATGAGGAGGTCAACAAGATTCCCACAAATTTATGCTGAACAGAAACACAAATGAACTTTACACATAGTTTTATTTCTGTTAAATAAATTAAAAGTACCAAAAAATCTGCAAAGTTGAAAACAGGGGCAAGTTGTTTCCTTGCGTGCCATATAATGTACCTTAATTTCTCTGAACAGAAACAGACAAAAGAAGACCAAAAGCACAATGAATTCACACAAATACATCAACTGGTACAGTGGCATAAGACAACACTTAAAATCAGAAGTTATTGATTATACTGATCTTTCTTTGACGTGATGAGGGTAGTATTTCCATAGACAAAGTGAATAACTAATTGTTGTTGTATGATGGTTTTCCCACGTCTGAATTCCTTCGACCTGAGCCTCATTTTGGCAAAGCTCATTTCAGTTAAGGCCAATAGGAGAATCTAGACTTCCAATGGCAATAAGGCAGAATAAACTATGCAAGACCAGAGCGACTCAGCCTGACGAGCTTATCCTTTTCAGTGCCATGATTGTCAGCGTTATCACATTACGTCATGAGCTCACACCGACTCCCAAGATAAAATATTTTCAGCATCTGAAAAGAAAATCTATGAGCTTTGTCTGGCATCACTACATTGCAGGAGATACTGAACAAAGTAAATTAAGGTCATAAATCTGAATATTTTTGACAAGTGGGAAAGCAAATGCTGACATCTATTGGGAAAAAACAGTTAAAGAGGAAATGCTGTTTATTCTACACAGCATAGCAGTTCCTTATTTCAATAACCATGACATGTTTTGCAATAGTAACTACAGAAACAAAGAAATCCTCTGTGGCACAAATGGAAAAGGTGCACAAAAACAGGCTGTATCCTGCAGAGTAATGAGCCATTAAATCTAGCACTCAAAAAATGCTGCATCACTTAAAACAAGTATTACTCATTTGGATTTACTATGAGGAACACAAGGGCTGCGTCTTGGCATCACAGAGGCATAAAATGATGAATAATGAGCTTTCAGATGAGGCAGAACTGAAGAAAAACACATGTAAACGAACACAGACATTGTACAGTACCACCTTCATGACAAACATGACGGACTACAGATTTGCACCACCATACCAAGTCAAATACCCATGAAACAATCACTGCAATATTTACACCATTTAAGACACTGAGAATCGCAGAGGGTGACTCTTGACTCTCTACTGTGGTCAACCAGGAAGTTAGTGTGTTAACAGCCTTGTTGTGCAACTTAACAGGAACTGGCAAAACGAGATGTAAGGCTCAAGGCTGAAGTTACACAAAAAACACAGCACACTCACGACAAAGAGCTGATGATAAAAACAAGTGCTGAATATTTCCAATGAGACGCCTTTAAAACAATGCAGAGCTGAAAACAAACCAAAAAATGTTCAGATGGTGCAAATGTGAAAGAAAAAAAATATATAAATAACAGTTAAAGTACAAAGGACAATAACAAATAATTCTCTCAGATATCTTAACATTGTCCCCTCAACTAAAATGCTGCAAAATTAATGATTGTCATGATTTATCTAAAGCTTAAACATTCTTAGTGACAGAATTCAGCAATTAACCCATTTCAAACTATGTAATTCTCTCAACAGTATACTTACTTTCAGTCTACTTTTTAAAACTTCAGGAGTTTCCTTTGATTTAGTGTGTCTTTTTTTAGCATCTATGGATACATAGTGTTTTCACGTTCTTACCACTCACTATCCAGGGGTTATTTTGGCATAAGCACCTACAATAAGAAAGCTGATCTGAGGACGAGGACAACTCTAGTCTTGAGGCACAGGTCCTTTAGGTCATCAGAAAGTGCAAAGGCATCGGTCCAAACCTCTGCCAAGTGCTCCCAAAGTCCAGTGAGCGGTCGTACTGTGAATGAAGATATGACACTTGGCAAAATCATCACAGTTCTACTTAAAGTCTGGGATACCTCTAAGTTGAGAGTCTGTGAAAGGTAGGGTGTACAACAGTTGCATTGGTCTCCAGAAAGATGACAGAATACCAAGAGGATTGTGTCACACAGTGTCCTACAGGTCCAGGTCTTTTGCCAAAATGAAGCCAGGTTGGGAATTGATTCCAGACCCGACTGATGCCGCGAGGGCCCCTGACCTCTCTTACTCCTCGTCTCCCGCCATGAGGAATCCCAGAATGAAGTCGATGGCTTTCTGTCGCTCGTGTGATGTCTGTCTGCCTACCAGGTTGGGAGGTGGTCGGATAAGGAGACTGGCAAACAGCGTAGCTGAAATAAAAAGAAGACCATAAACACATGTTTGACTAAAATAAGAAAACTTGAACAACACTATGCTTAACACTTAAGTATGGTAGCCATAACTTAGGAGCTGTCTATGTCGTACCTATGAGGCTGGCTGTTAGGTTGTTGTTGTGTGAGTGCTTGAGAAGCTCCTTCAGAAAGGCCATTAAGTAGCGAAACACGTTGCGGTGAGCCCTGGGCAACTGGGTGATCAACTGTAATTCATCAAATTGCAGGGTGATTAGTTGTATAGAAAAAAAATGGCAACCCTGCACATTTATCATATTCAACACAATTCAAATATTTCTTATTTTGTTACACATCTTTTTCTGTGTAAAGGGAAAGAAGTAGTTCACCTGTTTGCAGAGGCGGCTGTCATGAGCACAGTCTAGGCACCGTTGGTAGAGCTCATAACACACTACTGGCTCCGGCAAGGCCTCCAAGAAGATCAACAGAGCCTCAGCTACAGAGTGGTTACAACCAGCTTCGTGAGGAGTCAGGGAAGAATAAACAAACATGGTGCTCGAAGTGGGTCAGCTGATGAAAGTCTGTTTCTGTCTATGTTGTATTTTAATACTTGAACATTGAAACATTGAAAATGAAACAATCTAAAAGAACCATTTTTACCCTTGTTGGCATCACAGAGGCACATGACCATTAATTCTTACTCTTACTATCACCACGGTCATGCAAACTCATCCCAACAGCCAAGAAGCAACACAGTTCTTGTGAGTAGGTGTGAATATTTATCTGTGTCTGTTATTTCATCTCAGTGAGTGATGGGCTGGGTCTTGGAGTGACTGGCTTTATAAATGAGGATACGGATGGTGTCTGGGATGCTGGTGTCCAGACAGTCGATGATGCTCTGCAGCTCCTCCTGGAGCCCTGGTGTCTGGAAGAGGTCCTCCTGAGAGAAACAAAGACAAACAAGGATCATTTAATGTAGTTCTCATAGGCGTCTGTGTAATGTGTGTTCTGACACAAAGCGAGGTGAGTTTTAGAGGCCATGCAACTAGATGCAAAGTTAATGGAATGATGCTATTAAATGCAAATTTGCCCAGGGGTGCATGGAAATGTGAATAGGTTAAGCAGAAGAAATATGCATGTCTCCTTATGTGTTTCATGAATGTACAGATACAAGAGGTGAACTAAAGAGTCACAAGTGGAAACTGGTACATCAGCTGTTTGGTGCAAATCACAACAGGCTGCAAAAATGATCCAGTGGTCAAATGTGCATATATAATGCAAAGCAAAACTTCCCTTCACTTTTGTGTCTGAGCTGACTGAAGTGTTGCAGCATGATACAGCAGAACAAATCCTGATTTCACATCCACAGAGGTGTTTGACAAAATCAAATCATAAATATATATTTAGCTGTAAAACAATCACTCAGACAGAAAGTTTGAAAGTTGCAGATCCATGTCAGCTGCTGTATAGTCAACTCAATCAGATGCATCTCACTTCATGAACAATGGCCGAGGCAGAAACTCCAGTACTTGGCCAGCCAAACAATATTGTAATGAGTCAATTGTCAACAAACATTGATGTTAATGCTCTGTTGCAGACCGACCGAAAACTACATCCCTGTACTTCTCAGTTCATCCGTTT
Source organism: Selene dorsalis (assembly GCA_900303245.1). Lineage (NCBI taxonomy): Eukaryota > Metazoa > Chordata > Actinopteri > Carangiformes > Carangidae > Selene > Selene dorsalis. Next base: position 76,686 of record OMNW01012122.1, on the reverse strand, counting down.
TATCACGTCAACAACTCTAAAATGTGTCATTAGCTGGTGGCATCTCACCTGATCACAGGACTTGGTGAAGAGGTGGTTGACCAGAATCCACACCTCCTTGGGGATCTTCAGAGGTTTGTCCTCAGTACTCGACCCATCCACCATCAGAAAGCTCACCTTCGATTTTTCCTGGTGGGAGAAAAGTGAGTTTCTTTACACTGACAGACTGCAGCAGAGACATTAGATTATTTCCAGTAATAAAAATATAAAACATTTCTCTATTTACTCATTAGCGGAAACATGATCTGCACTCATGATGTTATTCCCCATACTAAGCGATTTATAGTGCTTTGATCAAGTGTAACGGAGACCACAGGGATGACTGCACATTACACATCTGATCAATTAGTGATGGAGCAGGATCAGCAGTCGGGTCAAGATTATCTCTGGGGTCTGGAAACTTGAAGCAGAGCCATTTTACTAAGAGCTGGATATCACATTCTTATTGTCTCTGCAAATGGATCCCTGAGACTCATGAGAGACATCCAAAAATAACCACAGCTATTGAGGCTGCACATGGAGGCAGCATAGACTGGTGCAGGGCTTTAATGGGGGATGATGCTAACATGCAGAACTAATGTGATCTTCTTTAAAACGCTTTAACACACAAAGCTTTTCCTGTGGTGCTTGAGGATATTTTAACAGTGTGATGAATCTTCCAGAGGGGACTCAAATCCAAGAAAGCTGGGACATACAATGTATTAAATTGGTACATTGTAAAGAAATGGGGACACATTTATATTCTGAATGGCTCTGTTTACTCATGCAGCTATTTTGTTTCAGTAACAACTTCTCAAATGGAAGAAGAGGCTTGTCACCAGGCTTCAAATGAGTGTCTGAGCTTAGCCGAACAGACTCTAATACTTCTTCTCATTAGCTTTAATCATCTGTATGAAGGAGCTGTGTGATGAGGGTGACCTGCTGTGAAATGAGATTTAACTCATGTGTGTGTGTATGAGTGTCTTTCACTAAACTGGTGCACTCTGTTCTAAATGAGTGAGGGGAGATTTAATGGGTGACTGATCCACACATACAGATTATAACTAAGCTGGCATGGCCTTAGTCTGTGATAACCTGTGGGTTAACAGTGGCTGCTCTTGTCAGATTTCTGAAATGTAGAGTGAGTATGTAAACAGCATAAACTACCAGTGCTGCAGAGGACTGAATGTTAAAATAAAAGTTTTTAGGAAATGTAATTAGATCATTTCTGGCTTTGTATCAGAGTACTATAACCCACTCCACGGTGTTGTGCCACCTGATAGGCCTTCAGACTCGTGGATCTGTTGATTAAACTGGACTTCCTGAATGAGATATGTGGTCTCACTGGTGTCTGAAGCAACAAAGCTCCTTTTACTGTTTTGCCTTACGGCTGCATTAGGCCCTTCGTGGGTATATGTGTGACTTGAAGAAAACATGAGCAGCATGTCTCCAACTGTTCTTCAGCTGTTATGCAAATTTGGCTAAATCATCTTGCAGCTCTCTAGTATTTGAATATTTAAAGTTACACATTAATGGACATGGCATGCCTGACTCCTTTTATGGCATGCACAATAATTTATTATTGTGCATGCCATAAAGCTGGTATTTGACCACATAAGTCTATGGAAATATTGACTCTGTTTTCACTGATACCTGATCAGTATCAGTGTTAATATTTTACCTTTTCCATGAAGCTGTCCTCCCCCTGAGCAAGAAGTCAGCCCACAACCACAGTGAAGAGTTGGAAAGGAATGATCAAGGCAACGAGAGGCGATGAATGGAAACAAAGAAGAAAGAATAAAGTAGAAATAGAAGTGCTATGTATGAATACAATCAAGAGAGTGTAGAGATAATGGATTGTTTTTGCATAAATCATTTCACCAAATACACCAGGGGAGAAGGAAAATGAACAGTTTAGTAGAAGTGAAGGAGTACTGAATCATGGTAACACTATACTCCAAAGAAAAATCAGATTAAGTCAAAAAATAGCACTGGAAGCAGACAGAGGTGATCGTGTTAAGACCAGAGAAGTCTATTTATAGGAAATGGACTAAAGTGGGTCTAACCTGAGTCAGTTTTCCCTATCCTTTAGGAGCGCCCTTCCTATGTTTTTGCCACTTCCTTGTTCCCTTGGCCCCTTGTGGCCAGAAATATACAGATTGAGACATCTTAGGTTCTTCCAAATATAGGCTCTCTCTGTGACTGTTTATCCTGAGGGAGTGAACAAGTCCTCACGTGTCACCGCTCAGGTTTCAGGTGGTGAACAGCCACAGAGTGAGAAACAGCCATCAGATTACAACCTGATTTTACGGCTCTGTACGTAGGAAGGTTTGTGTGTCACAATCAGGGTTTGAACTAATCTGAGGAAAATATGCCTTTGTTCACTAAACCAAATACTTTAAATTGGTCTGTGTTTTTTTGTGTCTCACAACCACTGGATTAGCTTCCCCTCACCAGATCAATGAGTTTTGTGATGGGTATCTCTCTGATGGGTTTCTTCATGCGACACAGAGTCTCCAGCGAGGTGCCAAAGCAGCTGGGCATGTAGTTGCCAGAGATGGTTATGAAGTAGTCCTTGCCACGGTCCAGATGCAGCACCAGAATGTCCTCTATGGTGTCCTCTCCAGAGTTCAGCAGCGTGACCGAATCTTTACTGACATACACCTCCAGATAGATCTCCAGGGTCTCAGCTGTTCAAGAAGTTCACAGAGCAACTTTGTGAGAGGCATAATGAGAACATTGTCAGAGGAGCTGCCTCTGTACTGTTTATATGTTTGAAAAACTAATCATCCACTTTTCCCAGCTCGATGCCTTGTTATAAATTCACAAAGGGAGGTAGAGAGCATGACAAGATCACAAAATTGGCGCACACTACTATATAAGAGTGACGCTGTTTCAATAGTAAACAAAATGCAAGTTCATAATGTCCCTTTATTATTTCATTACAAACAACTCAAATATTAAATTATTGCACATCTAAAATTTGAGGTACCCAGCCAAAAAAATAAGGGACCTATTAAGATAAAAGGACTTACCGGGCTCTAGGAATCCATCACTTGGCTCGGCACGCAGCCAAGGCTTGCAATACTGTGAGTCATTGAGTTTAGGGATGAAGGCAAAATGACAGGGAACCTGCCCATCATTTGTTATGAGGAAGCGCTGCTTCTGAAGCTGCCGGAATTTGACATTCTCAAATGCGAACTGAGGAACAAGGAAAAAGAAGAAACATTATTAACATACTCTCTGTGAGCTCATCCCACAAATTGTAGAAGTTACCACAGAGTACTCTGTTTTTGATTTTTATATATTATTAGGTCTTCATTCTTACCTCCCTCCTGCTCAGAGATACAGATGGGAGGAAATCATTCTCCATTCTGTCCATTGCTCGAACAATCTCTTCAAACACTTTTTTGTGCCGTGCCTCATTTACCACCTTCACCTGTTACACAAACACACAGACATATTTACTGACTTTTATCACTAAAAGTATTTATTATAACAAAGTCTTCAAAATAAAAAAAACTTTGCATATTTTAACCAAAGTTTCCGTTTAAGGGATTTTATTTGACAACATGGTATCTTACCCCGATACTGAAAAGTGAGCTAACAGGCTTGTGATCACTTGTTTGCAGCTCCATGTGACTTCGGTATTTAAGCTGCTTGACATTGTTGCCCCTCCAAAGAATTCTGTCACACCAAGCAGGAACACGGCACTTCCCACTGCAGGAAAAGTTGCAATGTCAGTGGCAAAATCAGGGGTCAGACATAGGACTCAGATGCAGTACTAGTATTGCTGACTGTTAGTGTCACGATAAGGCCGGAAAAGACTTCATTACTCACAAAATTTAATCAGGATTCCAAAGAAGAAAAAGTGAATCTGAGGACAAGTTGGCAATGTGTATTCAGTCATTGAAACAGACCAAAGAAAAAGGATATTTTTTGTACCTTGAGTCCCATCGATCCGTTTTGGGGTCATACTTGTACGTGGGAATGAAGTTAATCTCTCCCTCCATGAAGTCTGTGAAGGCTCTCTTTGTCTGCCTCTGAATGTTCAGCTACACATAAAAAGTGGCAACACTGTCAAGTATTGTTGCTGAAAGAATCAACGCTAAAGCCTTAATTATGTTCATGAGGGAATCATAACAAATTACAGTACTCCCAAACATGTGTAAATATGTTTGCAAGACAGCAGTCCTTATAGTTCGGCTCACACTGGAGAATTTCAAAACTTTTAACACAGTTACATACTATTATGATGCAGTTATAATAAAGTCAGAGCAGTCCAAAATTAAGTAATCTTATGTAAAACTAACTCAATGTGTGGCAAATTTTCAAAACGGCTAAAAATATAAACTGTAGATAATTATAGACACAAGCTATAATAGGGGCAATCAATCTGTTTTTATTTAAAAAGTGCAGTCAAAAACCCCTTTCACTTTCAGCTGCTTCTTGTCAGTGCACAACAAATAAAACAAAAACACACTGACCAGGAGGACGGACTCACCTGATCAACCTCCTGAAGCTTCTTTAGATCATTCTGAGCAATGAGCTGTTTGACATCAGAAGCATCATACCTGAACAGACGATAATTTAAATCCCCAAGCCAGATTACGACACTGTAACACAAAGAGAGACGACAACAACAATAGTGAACACAGTTCTGCTAACAAACAGTTATATCCTTTAACACTTGTTTGTAAAGGTAGGGAAGGCAGTGACAATGACTCAGTGTTTTATATGATAAGAACTTTTTTAAACTGCTGGAAATGTGAGAAAATTTTGGAGTGTACATATCATCAAAACAATCAAGCTACAACAAGGGGTGATTCAAACCTCAGACTGATGACAGAAACATAACTAATGAGTGTAAAAATCAGGCTTTGCACATGAATCCAGAGCCTTGTTCATGAGTGACAGGGGAACTCACTCATGCTTGACGATACTGAGAGGGGGGTGCTCCAGTAAGTGGAAGGTCATGCGGGCGCATATGTCCTTATAGTCCTGGTTGCGGCGCTCAAAGTCTTCCACGTGTGCTGCAAGATGTGAGTTTACAATGCAGAAACTAGTGTTGTGGAAAACAAATCTCACTGCCACACCTCCTTTGTTCCCCTGCAACAAAAAAAAAGATAATAAAAACATAGCAGCAACAGGACGTCAGTCTGACATCTAAACAGCCCCTTATTTCAATTTAGACAAATTCATCCAGTAATAAACAGGTTTATACAGCATTTTTTAAAAATATTTCTGAACATATTTTTGAACATCTCACAACTCACTCATCAGCTGCTGCACTCAAATTCAAAAAATGTGACACACTTATTCCATGATTTTCTATCATCATTTGTATTTTGTGTTTACAAACCATTTTCCCCATGATTCCAGTCCCCACGTGCTCTGCAGCCACTTCTTTAATGTAATTCTTGAGACTCTTTTTGACAAAGACAACAAGCATCATCCCAACCAGTCGTATGATCCGAACCTGTGGAGTTAATAAGAAAAAAAAAATCAGGTTGGTGTACACAACTACCAGGCATGTTCTGTCCTACTAGGATGCAAATCATTCTTTCACCAACACAACAAGTTCTAACTACCCACCCTCTTGTACTTGGCTTTTGTGTGCAGACTTCTTTCCACAGCTTCCACCCACAGCTGCTCCTTGGATGAGTCCATGTAGAAGAAAGCTTCAGTGCTCAGATCCAGTTCTTGAAAACTGAAGTAATGATAGTCACCATACTGTTTGTTAACAATGCAAGAAAAGACAACTTCATGATCAGAAAAGTGCTGTGATTCATTCTTACTGACCCCAAAGCATAAAGATCAGGAGGTTCTGCATCACAGCAGAGCCATGGCGCAAGGCTGCTGTCTGGAGACTGGCCGTTCACATTCCACGTACCTGTGAAAAACCTTCAGAACATACATGCAGTGAGGGGTTAGCAGTGGCAGAAACAGCAATCTGCAGCAATTACATAAATAAATACAGATATCAGAAATAGAGAATAAGGACTCTCACCTAAAGGTTTGGATGTCTACATATTCGTTCTCCTTCTTCCCCAGGCGGTGTTTGATAAGGTATTCTCTTTGCCCAGCCTGGCTGGAGAACATGGCCTGTCTCATGCTGTTGGTGGTGGGGCTTTCACACCAAGACGGTGGCCTATCCACACGGTCAAATCCAGACTTGAAAGTACTGGAGTAGTAGAAATCATTCATCACCAGAAATGTTTTAGGTTTATTCCAACTTTGAATACAGAGCTGTGTGGTCGATTTTATCTCAAACTGAAAATACTGCCATAAAGAGCTATGATGACAAACATTCTCTTTTTTTGACATTTTCACAAAACTGTAAAACCTTAAAACTAAAATCTTTCAGTCCCTTATCTTATGAAAGCCACTGTGGCAGAAATTAGAGCTTTGATTTTTCTTGGGTAAGTTTCTACAGTGTTTGAACACTGAAACACAATTTGAAAACACAATTGTTCCCTTTCATTTCATTTGTTGAAATCACTGTGCATCAAAAGTTATATCATAGAGGTCTACAGAGACTTCATTGTGCTTCATGGCATGGTTATTCTCCTGACTTGCAGTATGAATTGTGAAATCTAAAGTATGTCCAAGCAACTCAGTTTAATACAGGTAACTACTATCAGGTTTGAAACACCTCACCACAATCTGAAGATTGTTAAATAATATAGACAGATAATTAAATGAAAAGATTTCAGTCTTCTTTAAATTAAACAGATCTTTACTAAACTTAAGTGAAGAATACTTTCTGAAACTACTGTCCAAAAGAAACAATTTAAACTGATACAAATATATTCACAATGACAGCTCAACTTACTCTGGTTTGCTGTTGGTGATAAAGGAGTTGTCTTTGGCCTGTGCAGAGACAGTCCTCTCTCTAGCGACTGGTGTAGGAGGCAGAGGGTTGGTTGGAGTGTAGGAGGCTTTTCGAGGAGGTAGTGGGGGAACAGGAGGAGGTTCCCTCGACGCAACTATTCGATTCTGGTGGTTCTTCTTTTCCTCCACTTTTAGAGCATGGTTGAAGTTGTCTTCAAAGCCAAAGTCAGAGGCAAGTGACTGCACTGGATCTTCAGGTGAGAGTGAATTAAAAATTAGAGGATTCAATCTAACAGCATCAGAAATTAACTTGGAAGGGATTATAAGTGGAATTGTTATGTTCAGGACTCCATTTAGTCACCATCTGTTTAAGCATTTGATTTTCCTGAACATAAACACTATGTACAACATTTTACCTGCGTTAGTCTTATTTGTTGATGTGATATTGTTGAGGCTGGGCGGCAGTGCACTGGCAGATTTGGATGGGTTAACTCCCTCAGAGCCCACAGAGTTAACGGTCTTGTTTGCTCTTTGCGGTGGGATGGGAACTGGACCTCTTGGGGCAAGGGGCTCCATCGCTTTCGGTGTCTTGAGTTTGGATTCAACTGAGATTAAACAGTATTGTCAAAAGGAAGCAAACAATGAACCAGACTCAAGTCAACCTCACATTAGCAGCAGGAACATCTTGCGTGTACTTGTATCATCTTAAGCTGTATGACAGTTACAGCTTGCTCTAGAAAAACAAATAGTCAATATGAAACCAATGTGAAGTGTGAACCCTTAGTTACTAACTTTACATAGGCAAATTTGCATCCTGTTTCAGCTGACTATTGTCAATGTAAATATGAGCTCAGATAAAAATGAGCCAACACCCACAAGAACTATGTTGTCATTAAAGGAAGTAGAAACCTGCTCATAACTAGACTGAGTGCGACTGAATAAAGTGCAGTGTAGTCTGACTGCATACACAAAAAACCACAATGTTGCTATTATAAAGACGGGAACTAAAGCAAATGATAGTTACAATGAACACAGGTGAACAAGCCCTCAGTGTTGAAATAATTACAACTCTGTGACTTGGATTTCCTTATGTTTTGCTGAACATAAAGGAGCAAAGGAGCATGAATGCTCATTAATGTAGCTTTCTATCAGGAATGCTAAAACACGGTTTAAAAATATGTTACACTGCATTACATTAATTAAGGCATTAGATAGATATTTCATACCAACAGATCTGTCTTTGGATGCTACATTTTTTTTTTATTCCAGCCTGGTACAGAAGCAAATTTTTCCGATGCAAATGCTTTTAACTTCAAAAGGTCAATATCTTAATACAGACAGGTCAAATGTGTCTAAAAAAGACAAAGTAGTGCAGCATACATTAGGAAAAAAATCCCTGCCTTTAGCTAATGTATCATGTTTTTTTCATCACCTAATTCAAAATGCTCTCATAATGTTTAGGCATGAAAAGCATAGTGATGTGAGCCTTGGTCCCTTCTGGTTGCCCTCAGAAGTAGGCTGACACATTTAAAAGGTAGATCTCATTTCAAAAATGGCAGCAAAATGAATCTGTCCACTAATGTGGCAGGAATACACATGGAATCAGTGAGTAGTGTTATCCACTCTCTGTAAATAAATACTGAATGAGTGATTAAATAATTAATCACTGCTTTGGTCTGTTGAAAGACAGGGAGTCTTACCTTGCTGCTGAGCACTCTTCACCTGGGCAAAGAAAGTCTGAGTCCGATCATCATCCTGCAGTTCCAACAGCAGCTCTGGGACGTTTTCACCTTTAATCCGTATCCTGACGAAGGCTTAAGAGGGTACAGGAAACACACACATCTTGGGCACCTTCCGACTTCGCAAGCATTAGAAATGCAGACTGTCTCGAATACAAAGCAAAGTGATTTAACAAAGAACCAATTCAGCATTCTTTTAGAGAGCCCTGGTAACTCAGGACCCATGTCTGCTACTAAATAAAGACATTTAGCTGAGGGCATGCACTAAAAATGTAGTATAGCTGAATAGGGGCTGTCTTGCAGTAAATGCCTGCTCTTTCTCATTGCCCCAACACAGAAGATTTTGTTTTTTCTGACTTGCTTGAAAAACCAAAGTATAATTTCTTTGAAACAAAGCTGAGAGAGAATTTTTTCATATGAAGAGACGAATAAAGTACTTACCGTCTACTGAGAAGTCAATAAGAAGAGCTTCTTCGGCTTCTGAAACGAAAGAGGAACAAGAGTTCAATACGTGCCAATGCAATGTGAAGGGCTGTGTTAGCTGTGGTTGTAAACCCCAGTGATGTTATAATTCATCTCAATAGACTGTAGTCGTCATGTGTGGATTTTTAAATATCATCTTCAGTAAAAGGAGTGATGCCTTGACTTCCACTTTTTACACGACTCTGCAACAACCCTGCAGTCAAATGCCATAGGCTCAATCTACTGGGCATGAATCACAGACATTTTATTCTGTGGAAGTTGGCTGCTTTAAATGTGATGAATATTTTATAATATTAAGCATGCCTGAAACACAATACTGTGATTTTGAAATTAAAAACAAAAAAGGTCACATACCTCGTACAATTTCAAAATTACCATTGATGGGTATTGACAGCTGAGCCACTGGACGAGACACAACGGCATCAGGGGTGGCCAAGACACCCAATCTGGATGAGAACAGCATAGTCTCTTACTTAAATCTTACAGTCACCTCTGTGATGTTGTAATATCATGTAAATCTAGAAAGAGAACCATCTAAACACACGAAAGACAGACAAGCAGCAGCAATTTCTCCTTTTTCTCATTACAGCCACTCTCTTGCAATTAAAACTGTGTTTCATGCACAGCATTCAGAATGAAAATATTAGAAAAACTGAACATTTGAGATGCAATATGGGTGTGTCATTAGGATTACATGGTAATTATCAAGTGATTAAGAGTGAACTTAAGTTTTTCAAAAGGCTTGCACATGCACACATGCAAAAGTCTCTTTTAGTCAAATTAGAAGTTCGGTTACTTTACAAAGGCAAAGGCAATTGAGATCTGATTTCAGTCAAGTTTTGTTGACAAAGGTCCACTGCAAGAACCTGGTGCAAACTAAGAACAGTTCAGACTCTGAATCATTAATGAATCATTATAGTTGATATATAACTAACTTCAAATCTGTGATGTGGTTTGATCTCAGCAAGGTCATACTTCACTCTGACAATGGCTGAATAACAGCCAGGGTCAAAGTAACATGTTGGGCATTGCCCACATTTCCTGTCCACTGCACAGTAAGTCTGATTACTGTTGAGAGGGAAATGATTCAGCCCTGCTGCACTTAATGTGTCGGAGAGACTCCCAGTTACCTAGAGTCAGCAAGGGCTCTTCTGATGAAGTAAACTGCATGACGACCCACAACAGAGAACATCCCTTCCACATGGCAGTGAATAACATTAATTGAATTAAAACATGGTGAAACACATGATGTCCACATTTAATCAAGACTCTGTGACATGTTACTGCAACCTGATGTTTATTTTTGATCATTTACAGCTTCCATAATCTGTCCTCTCTGAAACTCTGTAAGCTGCCTTGTGCCGCTAGCACCGTAACTACAAAGTCTGCACAGGTACTTATTGTGGCAAACAGATTAGTCTCAAAAATCATAACAACTGCCAACACAGGAAAAAGTGCGAGAACAGCAGCTGGTCACAAGTACATCCTCACAAATACTGCCCTATCTTAAATTAACAGAGCTGAAAAACATGTTTTATCAGTTTCAGCAAAAAGCAAACATTCTCAGATTCATGCTGGTATTTACTACAGGGCTGATTTAAGTGTCTTGTGCAATACAATTCAGTCGACTTATGTCACAATCATGGGATGACAGATACGTTATAGATATGTAATAATAATATCCGTTGAGCACCAGCTGAAACCCAGCAGCACCTGGTCCATGACTCTTGAGAAATTTCCCCGTCAGGACTGCTCCTGAGTGTGTGTATGGTTTTAACACAGTTAGCTGAGCACGTAGCTTGTGTGCCCATGTGAGTCTCATTACAGACCAGGACTAGGTGGAGGAATCCTGGATAATGGGTTGTGAGCTGGCTACTGGTGGGACTAATTGCTTTCCCCCTTGCACTAATGCACACCGCAACCTGCTACAAATACAACCAAAACTGATGATTTAACACCCCCCTGCCACAAACCACGACATCCTCTTTCAAAACATACAAAACTGCAAGAGCCTTTAAGGGAACAGCATCAGGTTTGGCGCATGTGACTGATGGATAACTCCCAGTAAATCTCCAGAGCAAATCTGATTGGGCCGTAGGGTGGTATGTATGTTGAGAGCCCTTCCCATCAGCTGGAAGACTTGGGTTGATATTCTGTGAATGTAACACTGAACCAATCACTATAGCACCATGGTCTGCACTATCCCCTGTCTGACCTCTGACGAAGAGGTTAGTGAAGATTCAATTATTCCTGCAGTAACTAATTTCTTTCGATTAAGCCACCTGACACTGAAAAACTTCTATGATGTAACTCTTGTTTCACATGCAGAGCTGCTGCATTTGGCCACATATTCTTCCCTTTTGATGTGGAAAAATGATAAATGTTTCAGTTCTGGTATTTGTCTATTCACCTACACCTTAACTATTTGACTTAGCCATGACAACTGCCTCCATGCTTATCTAATGTCTTTTGCTATAAAGTCTGTTCTTTAGATAAGACAAGACAACGAGCCCTGGAACCATAAAAATAAAAGGTACTAAATCTAAATCAGACTGCCTATTATTTATTGTAAGCTTATCATCTTTACATTCCCTCTTGAAACTGGAGTGATACAAGTTCTTTTGCACGGCGCTCATAAAAAACCACAACAGATATTCGGTGCATGTCAGTTGAAGACTGCTAAGTAGTCCCAAAATAAAGAGAGCCAGCCTGACATCTCAGATTTATCAGAGCCACCAGCTAACTTCAAACACGCACAGAGCTGTCAGAAATGTGGATCTCCTCAATATAAAACAGAAGCAAAAGGAGGCTAATGCTTTAAATGGACATTTAACACTGACATCTTACTAGGTTTACCCACAAATACATAAATTATCAGTCACCAGATTCTGATACTTACATAAACTCTCCACTGCGCTCAATTAGTGTAAGTAGTCTGGGCTCCTTCTGGCCAGCCCTCAGCTCCTGACCTCTCACAGTGTGAGCAGCACAATCAAGGAATTATTGTGAATGAAGATGAGAAAGGCGCTTGTACATATCACAAGCACTGAGATGTTTTTATCTTCGTTATCCGTATACAGACGCCTCCCTGTCATCTTAAGTTAGTATGTGTGCAGTTAGTCAGAAGAGACTCGGAAGATGGTGATCTCTGTTAGAAGAAGCCATGCTATTTGAAAATTAGTAGGCGATATAATGTGACAAACGTGACAGAGGAGAGAAAGCAGTTCAGTGGCAGCTAGTGTAGCTTCAGTTAAGCTAAATCATGGCTAATGTTACTCTGTTCAGGTACAAGTGGGTTTAATTTGAAGAGACTGGTCATAGTGGGGTGGTTAGTAGTGAGCTGAATCAAACAATTACTTTGACCATATAATGAATAGGTTGTTAAATTCACACAATCTTTGGTGTTAGCTTCTGAAATACAATGAACGTTAACGCGTCTTGTTATCAAATGATTTTAAGTTAGCCGAATTGCTAACGTTAACTGAAGGCTAACGTTAGCCAACGGGCTAAAGCAAACTGAAAAGACACAGAAAAAAAAGGTTGTAACTTAATTCAAAAAGGATATTGCCAAGCACTCTTCCTTGCAAATTCCCAAAGATGTATCCATTCTTACCGACATTAAATAAATAGCAGTTTATCAGTAGCTACAGCGACTTTGGTGTCGCCTCGGGGTCCAGACGTTACGGACAGGGAAAGTTAAATCCCCACCCGGCGACGGCCTTTCCGGTGTGACAGCTGTTTAGCAGTTGGTTGCTAACGCTCGTTAGCTTGTTAGCCAGCTGTTGTTGCTGCTGGGTGGGGGGGTCACAATATTCACCAGAGCCGAGAGGTCGAAATATCCCGGTTAGTGTGAGCCATACCGACAGAGAGCTTCAAATATCCGAGTCCTACAGCGTCTAGCTCGGTATGAGGAAACAGAGCAGTCGGGACTACATAGCTGGTGGTTGCAGCAGATTCAGCGCCGTAGAGCGGAGACAGTTCGGTATGTGGACTGCCCACTTCTCCCCTCCCTCCCTCTCTCTCTCTCCACACGGAGCTTTCCGCCCGCCCGGCTTCATCTTCGTCATTTTTACTGGCGCTGTCGAGCAGGATAACGCCACCTTCTGCCTCGGCGTGTGGACCAGAGACCGGCCGCAGCTTTCCAGCCCCCAGTCCCCACACCTGCAACAGCGCGTGGGGATTTAACATCACCACGTTCATATGTGCTCAAGGGTATAGATTACTGTGCTGCTTTTAAAGGCACTATTAATACGACGTTATCCTCGATTAAAACACTCTTAAATACATAATTGGATTTTTAAAAAATAAATAAAAGTGCAAATACACAATTGTAATACTCATTAGCAAAAGTAATTCATTAAATATCAAGATTAGGAAATTAAAGATTAAGACTGAGACTGTCTGAGATAGGTCTAATGTAATCCAGATTAAAGTGACTATTCTTCCCGAGTACCTACCTTTATTTTTACATAAGCCTTTACATTACCTTGAATACACCTGTCTGTATTTAAGGCTGTAGGCATCTGACAACTACACATTAAACAGAAGCATTGTTTGCTGCAGTCACACCCCACTGACACATTTTTTATTGGCTATTGGGATCATACTGTATTTAAACTCAAAAGTCACTTTATTAAACTCGTACAATATAATGTAATCCAATATAATAGCTCAGTTATAACACCTCTCTTTACAGAGCACATTATGTTCAGTTGAGGCAACACTGTGTGAGATGTGCTGTGGGTGCAGTCCGACACCACTATCAAATATGAGTTTAGACAATGTTATTTTATTAAAAAATAATATTGCATGTAAATTAGAAATTGTCTGATGTCAATTTAAATAATAATAAACTCTGTATGTTAGGACTTCATGTATTAGACTCATAATCTTATATTATGATTGACATTGTGTTCATTCAAAACAGTGACTGGTTATTTAAGTGAAATAATGCTGGTTACTTCAATTTTAATTTAGCAGAGTATGCTGTAAAAGCAGCTTCACATGACTTCTGTCAATTGTTGTAGCTCTTAATCTTGTGAATGGCGTAAGGGCTTGAGTCTCGATGTGGCCAAATGTCTCCATTGGGCAGGTCCGTTGTCTGTTCCACTCCACGATCAACCATCTCTACCGTCAGCGTGGATGGACTGAACATGTCTGTTGTGCGGTAGGATTGTGTGAGTCGACAGAAGGACGACGTGTCCGAGATTTCATCATCGTAGAGGTCTTCCATCAGCTCCTTTCGCTGTTTCTGAGATTCTTTCAGTTCATACTTCAGGTCAGAAACCAAATCTTTAACATCTTTCACTACTGTAGAGCGTAGACCAAATAAACAGAGTAGGAAAACCAGACCAGCACAGATGCCAGAGACAAAGTACAGAGCCACTTTTTCTGGTAGACCTGGAAGAGAGACAAGAGAAGGCCATGGGTCACGCTAGCTTAAAATAAATTGGCATTAGACACAGCAAATCAGCACCATTGTTATTACTGCACCTTCAGATTTTCCACTGAAAGACCATACAGGTGTTTTTGTGTATGTTAGCCATACGCATTACATTTCAAACCAAAGAATTTGCTTGCTGCTGAGTTCATTTGTCAGTATGACATGAAAATCAACTTGCAAAAGCTTCAACTCAAGATTGTTAATAATTCAAAGGAAGGATTTAGTTGGTTTCATACTTTAAGGTGGTGCTTTACAGCCATTTAACAAAGGTTATGAGTACGCATTCATTTTCTCCATAAGGGTCCATATTTTGTTATTGTTTGTCTTTAAGTTTGCTGCACATTGTGTTACCCAAGATTTTGTAAAAAAATACAGAAAATACAGTAATAATAAAATAAGATGATTAAAGTAATCCTGTGAACATTTACACATCTTAAGGAAAGTCGAAGCTTGTACAATTTGATATCAATGCTGTAGTAAGTGTTAATGGATTCAATGGGAGGAAAAAAAATTAATTGTCAAACTTAAAATCTGTAGCACAGTAAAGAAAATGGGCACCAATGATACAAAGTATTTATGTGCAAAATAATGTGTATGGACACCTGCATGGGCCTTCACAATATGATCTACAACAGTGAAGTGTACATGTAGCCCCAGCCTGAGATCCACAGGCATCACTGCACATACCCAACATTTTTTCAAAGATCTCCAGAGAGTTGGTTAAGAGCACATTTTGAGGCCTGTAGATGGGGCCAGTGTACCATCCACCTGCAGGTGAGAGGGGTCGTGGCTCACACACCAATCAATCTCTGCTGCTCGTTACAAAAACCTGTGAATGTGAAGTCTTATACTCACCGTGAGTGTAGTCTGAAATCAGGAAAGGATCGGTCGACCCTCGACCCACATCTTCCAGAAGATACCGGGGAACTAAAGAGGAAATGAGAGGTTATTTTACATAACTCAGCAAACCATATCGCTTCAATCACTTGCAGCAACATCCCCTGTTACTCACCACAAGTGAAGGACACACGCAGGTGTTTCCTGGTGCCAGGAAAACAGGGGTCCCCGAAGGTTTGTGTATCAGCCAGGACTGAACAGTTCGATCTGCCATGACACCTGCGCGACACTTTCCTCAGGGCCGTAGATGACAGACACTCTGTAATAAATTCAGATGAATGAGCTGCAGAAATAAGTTCAATATTGAAAAAAAATCACATTTCACAATACAAAGCTCTGACCAACAACAATGTGATTGAACACAGTTTTACTAAATGTAGTCACCAGGGAATTGATTACTATTTTGGCCTATTTAACATGTGTTTTATTCATGTATCCAATGGTAAACACACAGAAATAATTTATTATTCTCCACAAGGTCGATACAACTGATATTTATTCCACTATTTGGCCACTAGATGGTTTCAAACCCATGTCAGTTCGTGATCCAGGTTCCTGAGAGCAGTGGGGACTGCCATGCAGGAGGTGTCCAAACGTGGCCGAGTAGATGGCGAGGACAGTCTCATTTTTACACATCAGCCTCAGACGCTCATTCTCACACACCAGTCTTGTGCGGTGGTGCTCTGAAGAGCAGATGGTCAAACACACAGTTTTGTTTGACTCATGTTATCAATTATGCAACATCAATAAAAGACAAAACCACCATATAACACGTTGGCAGTCTAATCAGTAGTGTTTTGGTGATATTACTGTCCTCATAACATAGGAACTCAGAGGCCTACCTGGCCTGCACTTGTAGGAAACTAGGAGGTACTTGGTGGTGAGTGGACACGGGTCCTGTCCAAACACTGGACTGAGGACAGGGATGTCCTGACATTCTGATACCACTTTCTGCAAAGGCAGGAAATCACATTGACTAACTGTCATCGTCAGAGTTCACATCCATCTCTCCCTGGCTTCGTTTACCTCAATAGCAATTGATGACGTGCATGATGTGTCCTCCTCCACAGTTGTGTTGGTGTTTGGAGAGGGGCACAGATGCTGATTAGGAACACGTCGTCCATAGAAAGCTGATAGGACGGCCACAGATGTCCTGGAGGGACACTCTATGATGAGTGTGCTCCCTTCACATGCATGAGCCGTGTGGTTCTTCAGAATACTGTGAAGATACACTAAAAGAGAACAAAACGTGACGCCATGTTCACCTGACATATACAGGTGAGAAAAGTCAATAGTGCAACTTATATCACATCAGCAGGCACAGTCAACAGTACGATACTATTTAAAACTAAAGCTGATATCTAATCTCAGACACAATGGCTCAATGCGTCACAATGCATCACTCACCTATTATATCACCAATACTACAATTGTTCTTGATTTGATTTATCACTAACATGGCCATTATTTTCTCATATAAGTAAAGTATAGATGACTGGTTGTAATTACTAAGAAATTTATAAATTATAAGTCCTTCATTGTTTGTTATTGGCAAACAGCAGTGCAACATGCTTTTTTTAGCCCTTGCAGCCAAGTCCTGACTGCCGCCTGGGTGGTGTCTCGGTCACTGGGTGTCGACATTATTTGGACTATGACCACACATACAAACATCCATGACAATGAAACATGGACACTGGAGTAAGTCTCCCCTCCCAAACGTGCTTCCTGTGCTTGCCCCCCCCGCCGTGTCATGCATGTGTGTGGGTGGGGTGAGGGTGTGTGTGGCAGTTTGAAGCCTCAGAGAGCAAAGGCGAGGCAGTACCAGTCGCTCACACACAATGAGGCTCCTCAGAGCCTGCAGCCCCACAAAAACATGGAGATGGCTGCCAGGGTCAGATAGAGAGATAAACTCCATTGCTCATCATAGCAGGGTCTGAGACAAAAGCTACCTTTGCCTTTGACTGAATATATCATTGTTAAGATAATGTTATCAGTCACACTGCCCAAACAACAAAACAGTTTTATATAAACCAAACTTGACCGTAGATTATTTATCACTGTGGGAGTATCAAGTTCTGTTCTGTGAAGATCTAAGTTCGGGACCTGTTGAGCAGCCTCTTCACACTGACTCTGGTCTCTCAGCATGAACTGCACCAGCTGTTTGGAGAGCAGGATGTGCAGATAAATTAGGGAGTATGAACATCTCCATGAAGACTCCAACATATCTGAAAGTGAACTGTTCAGCAGTTTGACTTTTTTCCAACAGGAACAAGTTACTGATGTCAAAAACAAAACACTTACAAGAGAAGTCGGGAGCCGAATATGCTGTGTGTATCTTCAGAGCCAGAAGGACAGGCAGCAAACAGAGAGACCAGCTGAAGGTCCATGGTACTGTCATTGTGCATATCCTGCCTGACAGACCCTGGGGTTTTGTTGTAATGAGTTGTTGTGCAATTGACTGCTTGGGAGAGGGAGAGCAGTCAGTAGGTCAATGGTGCTTTTGTGTTTACAAGAAACAGCCAACCCCCTTTAACAATACAAAAAAATCACAGTTAAGTGAACAGAGCTGGTTTTGCTGATAATGTTGTATGTCCTCAGGTGCTAATAGATACGTATCTAGACACTGTCTAAGTAAAGATTATGTAACGCATGATTCGCATTTATTATTATTATTTAAAAACAACAATAACCCATTTGTCACGGTGGTAAATAAAAACAATCATATTTGTCTGAATTTCATGTAGCTGCATCAGCTTTGGGCTCCTGGTGTTGTTTAAGCTAGTGTGTGTCTGTCATGACTGACATAGGACATTTAGACAGACCTGCGCCATTGTAAATGTTATCACATTTGTGCTTTTCTTGTTATGAGAAAGTCAAAATGTCTGCTGAGGATAAAGGTCTGTTTGTAGTTTTAGGGGGAGTTAGTGTATGTGTTGGAGCTATTTCTTGACTAAGTAGAGTCACAGTGCGTACCCGTGGCCTTAAATCACCATGTAGTCAGGCTAACCAGTGTTAAAGATAATCATCCCCCAGCTGCCGCTCCATAGGCTACTTAAAGCACAGACAAGATAAGCATTCCCAGTTTTCCCAACGTGTTCATAAGCATGACCAAAGTGGCTAAAATGTTTTCTGTATAGAAATGTAACTGGAGCCATCACAGGGTAGCAGCTCACCAGTGTGTTTTTATTTAGTTAGAAGGATAACATCTTGACCTTGTGTGTGTGTGTGTGTGTGTGTGTGTGTGTGAAAGAAGCCTCTCTTTTTTTTTCATTGAATATGAAAACAATCATATGAAATTGG